>JAMZRA010000068.1:0-33153 GCA_024499935.1 Tyrophagus putrescentiae
CGCAAGTTGATCGAACAATTCGTTTTTCTGCAACTTTTTGGGTTTCTTCTTGTTTGGTAAACAAATCGACAGTTCGACTGCCGATCATTTTGCCAGCTTCAATGAAAATTTCAAAACCACCTTTTCCTAAGAAACTTAGGAAGGAAGTCAAATGGTTTTTTCTTCCGGGCAAAATCTAAATGGAAAGACAGAGACAGAGTTGGGGTGAAATGGATTGGTGGTGGGGGTGGTGGACGTAGTGATCTTCACCCTCATCATCAGTAGCGCAGCAACAGCAGCATCAACTAAATAAGATCAAGCAAGCAAGCAAACAATGCAAACACTTACCTTCGCTTGATGACAGCCCAACGAAACTCGCGAAAAAAGGTGTCTGAGCTGAAGAGGAGGCGGCCAGTCTGGTTCTGGCTGGCACTGGCTTCGGCCGCCAGCACTTGAGCCTCGGCTGCGGCGAACCTCGCCTCCTCAACGACCACCTCTTTGCTAACGAGGGAACATCACCCCCCAGTAATCGCTGATTAACCCGACTAGGGTATCGTTGGAAAGGTCTTTAAAAATAAAAATTTACGTGTTCGGGCGTTTTCTGCATAACTTTGCATTTCCCGAGAAATCGGGTCTCAAAGTTGACTTTTTCGTAAATTCGTTCTCACTGTCACTGCAGTTTCTTGTTTCGATAGTTTTCAGTATCGATTGTTTTTGCTTTAGACACATAGTGAAACATATAGAAAACGTCAACTTTGAAACCCGATTTCTCGGGAAATGCAAAGTTATGCAGAAAACGCCTGGACACGTAAATTTTTATTTTAAAAGACCTTTCCAACGATATCCTAGTCGGGTTAATTAACGATTACTGGGGGGTGATGTTCCCTCGTAAGAGCGGCAAAGGCGCGTCACATTCGCTCCAGACTCATTTCTTGCTGCAGTATTTTGCAGTCTAGGACGTTGATCGACTTGAGCTCGGCGGCAACTTTCCTGCGCCAGTTTTCTAGTTGAGCTCGGCTCAGTGGTCGGGACATTTTGGTGGCCGTAGTGGTGGTGGTGGTGGTGAGTAGTGATGAAGGTGGTGGTGAGATGACTTGAAGGTGTGGAGGAGAGGTGATGACGACAGGTGAGCGTCTGCAACAGGATTTTTATGCCAACAATAATGCCAATGAAGTGAGTGAAGAAGTAAGGGTAAACGAAGAAAACGAAACGGATTCAGATGCCACTGAAGTTAATAAGGATGATCATTCAGCACTCAATGGTGAGCTGTTTGTTGGCATTCATTTTATACTTTGATTGACATTTTCCTTTCAGAATCTCAGCAAAACATCGAATCAGTTTTAAACCGCAACTCAAACAGTGCAACTGGTGAACAACAGCTGAATCGTCGTCAAAAACATGCAAAAAGCCACAAGTGTCAGCAGTGCGACAAAAGCTTTAATCGGCCATTTTATCTCAAACGACACCAGCTAGTGCATACTGGCACAAAAGCTTATCAGTTTCTTTCCACAGCGCTCTCATTCACGTTTTTGCATTTTCTTTTTAGTTTTTAAATCGCTCAACTTTCCTCTGTTTTCACCTGTTTTCTCAAGATGTCCAGACAAGACGAGTTTTAGGACGCTGGCCGGTAAGTTAAACTTATTGTTTTTTGTACATTTTGTTGCCGTCTTTGCGGCGGCGGCTGCATCATCTGCTGCCGCTGCTGCACCTGTCCCTGTGTGTGTGTGTGTGTTGTGGTGACTGCTGCTGCTGTTGCATCTTCTGATGATGCAATGCCCACAGCTTCTGCTGCTGTTGATGCTGCTGCTGCTACCTCTGTGCAGTTGACCAGTGAGTGTGTGTGTGTCTGTTTGTTTGTGCTGCTGCCACCTGCTGCTACTGACCAGTGAGTGAGTGAGTGAGTAAGTGTGTGTGTGTTGTTATTGATGATGCAGTAGCTGTTGCATTTTCTGTTGTTGATGTTGTTGTGAAAGTTTACAAAAATTTTTACAACTAGCATTTTTTGAATTTTACAAAGTAACGGTAATTTTTGTTTTTGCAGTTTTTTCAACGGCTCTGATTTGACCCTTCTGGTGTACGGTCAATCAGAATCAGGAAAAAGTTTTACGATTGAAAATCAAAACTTCTCATCGTTGTTTTATGTTGTTGTTTTTATTGGAGCCACACCGGCCACCATTGGCCGCACGCCAGGACACCCACTGGCCAACATTACAACAACAACTGTGGCTTCGGCGGAGGAAGCTCTATTGGCGGTGACGAGGGTGACTAGCAACCGTCTGACTGCCACCACCAATAAGAACAGCACTTCCTGGCGCTCTCACGCGCTCTTCAAGTTGACTCTCAACAAACAGGAAGCAAGTCAAGTTTTAATTTTATGTTACGACCGCCTCAAAGAGCAAAATCAGCTTGTTTTCAAAGATCTCATGCAGAATGCGACCGACGAAGATTTCGGAGTTGCCTGAAAGTTGCTGCTGAGGCCCACCTCGGTAGCTGGGGTGGGACTGCGGGGGGCCGAACTTTTGCTGGCCTCAAATTTAAACAACGTTTTATTGTTTCTAGATTGAAGACATCTTAGACAAGTTAGAAGTTGCTGCTTGGTGAGTTTTTTCTTTTTGATTTTGTCGTTGACACAAAGGTCCTAACACTGATCTTTGCTTTTCTATGTTGAACAGAATTTGACCGCGGATTCCTTCTGACAAAAGAGGAATCGTAGTCACAGTTTCTGCTGGCCTGAAGGAGGTTCACCTCACCAAAAGCCAAGAACAGCCTCCAAACAAGTTCAAGTTTGATGCCGTTTACGGCGAAAATTCCAGTCAAGAAGAAGTTTTTGGCTCAGTTCGTCCTCTTGTGAGGAAGTAAGTTTAAAAGTTTACAAAAGTTTTCACAGTTTTTGCCATTTATTGAATTTTGTTAAGTAACTGTTGTGGTGTAGGTGGACGTAGCAGAGTAGAAACAAGACACGTATTAGGAAAATGGGGTTTTAGGTTTTAATGGGTGCTAGTTGTGTTATAAAATGCTGAGTGTACAGCTAGTTTAGTAGACGCTGTACACTATTGTTAATGCAAGTAGTTCGGTATTTCGAATACCTCAACAGTAACCGTACTTTTTGCTTTTTCAGTTTTCTGGATGGCTCAGACTCGACCTGTTTGGTCTATGGGCAGAGTGGCTCCGGGAAAAGTTTTACTATCGGCACCGAAAACATCTTCACGGCCGCCTCTTCTTTGTCATCTGCACCACCTGCCCAACCAGATGGTGTAATTCAAAAGGTCATTTCAACAATCTTTTCAGAGATCACTGCTGATCGAGAACTCCAACTTAGAGGAGTGGAGTTCTATAACAATCAAACTTTCGACCTCCTTTCATCCAGAAGCGTTTTGACACATCCATCCACTCACCAGCAGCACACACCAGTTAACGTCAAACGGCCACCTTGCCCCGTTGGACGCACACCGGGCGCCAATAGTCGCACACCGGGCACCAATGGCCGCACACCGGGGCAACTGCTGACCAACTTTCCGCCAACAGATGTGGCTTCTGAGGAGGAGGCACTTTTGGCGGTGCAACGAGCGACCAGCAACCGCCAAACTGCTTCCACCAACAAAAACACCACAAGTTTTATGTTGTTGTTTTTTATTGGAACCATGAACTTCAAGCAGTGGAGTTCTACAACAATCAAACCTTCGACCTTCTTCCATCCAAAAGCGTTTCGACTCATCCATCCTCTCACCAGCAGCACACACCAGTCAACGTCAGACGGCCACCTTGCCCCGTTGGACGCACACCAAGCAAAACTAGTCGCACACCGGGGCACCCGCTGGACAGCATTACGCTAACAGATGTGGCTTCGGATGAGGAGGCACTTTCGGCGGTGAAGAGAGCGACTATCAACCGCCTTACCGCCTCCACCAACAAGAACAGCACAAGCTCGCGTTCACACGCGCTGTTAAAATTGATTCTGAAACCACAAGGAGCAAGGTAAGTTTTAATTTTATGTTGTTGTTTTTATTCTTTTGACGCCGAGGCATTTTCCTCATTTATAGCACTTCAGCAAAATGCCAACTGACTTCAACCCCAAATTGTCAAAAGCTGAATTTGCTGACCGCGTTGCTGCTGAGTTCTACCTCGGTAGTTGGGGTGGGACTGTGGGAGGCCGTACTTTTGCTGGCCTCACATTTTAACAGCGTTTTATTGTTTCTAGATTGAAGACATCTTAGACAAGTTAGAAGTTGCTGCTTGGTAAGTTTTTTCTTTTTGATTTTGCCGTTGACACAAAAGTCCTAACACTGATCTTTGCTTTTCTATGTTGAACAGAATTTCACCGCGGATTCCTTCTGACAAAAGAGGAATCGTAGTCACAGTTCTAAACGAAAAGGAGGTCTACCTCACAAAAAGACCCGGACAACCTCCTCATTCTTGTTTGATGAAGCCTCAGATTAAACTCAAGAGGAGGTTTTTGACTCTGTCGGTCCTCTTGTGGATAAGTAAGTTTAAAAGTTTACAAAAGTTTTCACAATTTTTGCCATTTATTGGATTTTGTTAAGTAACCGTACTTTTTGCTTTTCCAGCGTTTTGTCCGGCTCAGACTCGACCGTTCTGGTTTATGGTCAATCTGAGTCTGGTAAAAGTTTCACAACTGAAACCCAAAACTTCTGGTTGGCATCCTCTACCTCGTCTTCAACACCATCTTCCGAGCAGGATGGCCTTCTTCAAAAGGTCATAACAGCGATCTTTGAAAGAATCGAAGGCGACTTTCAAGCTGAGTTTCAGCTTCTGGCAGTGGAGTACTACCTTCACAAAAAGAACAATTTGCTTCTACCTAGAAGCAATTCAGCTGCCCAGCCCTCTCAGCAACTGGGCACACCAGTCACCACTCGACGCCCACCTTGCCCCGCTGGCCGCACACCAGTCACCACTCGACGCCCACCTTGCCCCGCTGGCCGCACACCGGCCAACCCTGGTCGCACACCGGCCAGCACAAGACAGCAGTAGACTACGTTCAATACTCGATGCCGCCGCTTTCAAAGTACAGTTGACCTTCAAACAATTAGAAAAACTAAACCAAAAAGTGTTTAGAAAACAAATATTAAATACATTTTTCCCTCATTTATAGTACGTCAGCCAGAGACCAAACCACTTCAAACTTCTACTTGTTTGACTTGGCAGGTACGGAGAGCTACAACGACGCCAAAGGAAACATCAGGAAAAAAGAAGGAAATGCTATCTGAAGAGAACTGATTCATTTAAAGACTTATTTAATGAATTTGAACAACCCAAACGGCACTTTCAACAAGGAAGGAAACATAATCAAAGTCATTTCCGGCACAATTCACAACAGAAGCTCCAAAACTCTTCTACTAATCTGCTTAACGCCAACTTCAACCGCAGAAGATTCACTGGAGCTGGCGGTCAAAGCCTATAAGGCAGAGATCCACTCAAAAATTGCTACCAAGTTGTTTCCAAAACTACTGGTTTCATCGGGAGCACAAACATCACCTGTTGCTTCAACGTCAGCGGCTCCTTCCACTGCTTTCACTGTTTCCACTGCTTCAACTGCTTCCACTGCTTCCACTGCTTCAACAGCCACCACCTCGGTCGAGACTGAATTTTTCGCTTTCGAGCTCTACGACTCTGAAGAGGATTGTATAGTTCAAGAAGAATTGATAAAGTCAGATAAAAGGAAAATTAGCGACTATAAAAAAAGCGGAGTTGCTTTTAAAGAAAGCGACCGATCTGGAGTTGGAGGTGAACTTCCGCGTTCAGAAAGTGGCAGCAAGTCGTCGACGGCAGCAGCAGCCTACTAGTAGGCCCTTGTCGTTGACTCCTGAAGAAGGTGCGCCATTGAGCCCCCGCAGCAGCAGCAGTAATGCCTCTCCGGAGGAGGAGGAAGAGGATAAAAACTTCGGTGCTGGCCAGTCAGGCGCACCAAACCAAGAAAGTGATCAAGAGGAAGATGAAGTAAAAGTAGAAGAAAATGTCGAGAGGAGGTTTTCACTTCCGTCCGTCCTCTTGTAGAAAAGTAAGTTTAAGAGTTTACAAAAGATTTCACAGTTTTTGTCAATTTTTTAGATTTTCTTAAGTAACCGTTCTTTTTGTTTTTCCAGCTTCTTGGACGGTAAAAACTCAACCTTATTGGTTTACGGCCAATCGGGGTCTGGCAAGAGCTTTACAATCGGGACCCAAAATCTAGGAATGTCAACCTCCTCCTCTTCAGCATCACATGCCCAGCAAGGTGGAATTCTTCAAAACGTCCTAAAAGCGAACTTTGAAAGAATGGAAGGAGATCTTCAAGCTGAGCTTCAGCTTCTAGCAGTAGAGTACTACCTCCACAAGAAGAACGACTTGCTTCTTCCTAGAAGAACTTCGAAAATTTAATTTTATGTTGTTGTTTTTTATTCTAATTTGAAAACAACAACCCCCACGACCACAACAACAACAACAACCAGAGGCCTCTGCGGTCTTCATTTCGACGCCGAGTAGAAGAGATTCAGCGCGTCGAAGAGCGCCGCCAGCGGCCGGGCCGGCTGTTTGCGGCCAGGCCGGTTAGGGCGCAGGAAAGGAGGAGGAAGAAGAAGAGAGGGCGGAGGGCGCCTCTGCCCACCTTTCACCACCAGCATCCCCACTCCACCACCCATCACCGGCACCAGCCGCATCACCACCTTCTTCAGAAGGCTTCAGCACGCCACCATCTCGCCGGCCACTAAAGCCACTGTCAAACGCCCCAGTAGGCCCATAAAAAAATTTTATGTTATTGTTTTAATTCTATTTTAATTTTATGTTATTGTTTTTTATTTAAATTTTATTTATTTATTAAATTTTAATTTTAATTTGTTTTGTTTAATTTAATTTTATTTAATTTAATGCAAACTAATTTTATTTTATTTTTTAAATTAAATTGTTTTCTGTTGTATTAACTTTAAAAAATCAACCAGAAAAAATGAAAACTTTTGATAAATGTTTTAAAAAAATTTAGTAAGCATTTTTCATGTTTCCCTTAGGAAATTTTGTTTCCGCCATATCTCAAGAACCGTTTGAGTTATAACCAAAAACTTTGGAGCGTTTGTGTATATTGACTAATAAAATTTTTCAAAAGTAAAACCAAGGGCATAGCTTACTCCATGTTTGAGAAAATTGCAAAAAAACTATTTTAAAACTTTAAAAAATTATAACAAAAATTCTGTTTAGTTTATTAAGTTGAAATTTTGAATAATAATTTTTTATTGCTTGTTGTTTAATTAAACAATAAAATTATTTTTTCACCATTTTCAAACTATTTTAAAAAAATTTTAAAATTTTAAAATTTAAAGTTACACATGCGCATTTTGGCACTTTCCACGAGTCGAGAAAAACTTGGTTCTCTGTTCCGCCAGCAGATTTCAATGGCAGGGCTGTCAGATTGGCCAAATACTAGATTTTTTCTTGGGCGGCTCGCAGAGTACGTGACGCGGATTTAGCGCCACCAGTTGCACTTGGTGACTTTTGGAACTACAGTTTTCACACCTGGGCCGATAGATGGCGCACTGAGCTGTTAAAAACAAAAATGAGCGACGCCGCTGTCGCCATCTGTCGGCACTAGTGTGAAAGTAAAAATAAAAATAAAAGTAATTAATGTTTCTCCGCCAGTGCCAATAGATGGCGACAGCGGCGTCGCTCATTTTAGTGTTTAATAACACAGAGCGCCATCTATCGGCAAAAGTAAAAACTAAAAATTTAAAATGAGCCAAAAACCCCTTAAAATGGGCGTATTTGAACCGGCAAAAGGTGTACTAGGGCACTTCAGAGGACGCTGGACCTGATTATGCAGAGAAAACCTAGAGTCGATAATCGGAAAATGGCCCAAGGGCCATTTTCGGCCATTTTCGGCCATTTTCGGCCAAACTGCATTTTTGACCCCAAGTTTTCTTTGCGTAAACTTGTTCTCCGTCCTCTAAAGCCCCAGAGTACACGCTTCAACTGTTCAAATAGGGTCTTTTTAAGGGGTTTTTTTAAGGTTTCGTAGACATGTCCGTTTGCCGGACCGTTCGGGCAGATGTCCAAAATTAAAACGGCCATTTCTCAGCCGTGGGACGTCAGAATTGAAAAATTCTTTTGCTTTTATTCATCTACGACTGCTGAAGCGTTTTTCTAGAGCACATTCAGCTAGCTCCGACAGAGGGCGCATCTGTACTTGTTTTGTGTGCCGAATGCGACGACCAGAGCACGTTAGTCCCACCTTAAGTCACGTCAAGAGTTGTGTGTGGGTGAGTGGAGGAAGATGGCAAAGTTTTGGCATGAATACCAGCACTATTACCGCTGCTGCTGCTGCTGCAGCTGCTTCTGCTGGCTGGCCGCCAGCAGTCTCGGCTTCCCCGTTCACAGTCCGGACTTCCAGTACTGCTCTTATGTAGGCTCGTTGAGTGTAGGGGCGGGGTGGGGGTCGTGCCGGCCGCTGGGCGGTCGGCGTAGGTCGGGTAATAACAAGTGGCAGTCCCGGCTTCCGTTCACTGTGCAGACTTCTGTAGTGGTTTTTTTAATTAGATTAGAGTGCCGGCCGTCAGGCCGGCGTAGGAGTTTAGAGCGATAGGAAAACTAGGTTAGGTTAAACTCAGACGGCCATTGCCTCCTCTTGGCCACTCCTACTGCGATCATTTTTTATTTAAATTAAACTATTTATTTTTGTATTTTAAATGTATTTTTAAATGAATTTTTAAATGAATTTATTTTTTAATTTTTAATAAATTTTTATTTTATTTATTTTAGTATTTTTTAATGAATTTTTATTTAATTTATTTTAGTATTTTTTAATGAATTTTTATTGATTTTTTATTGAATTTATTTTTCTTAATTTAAATGCATTTTTATTGAATTTAATTTTGAATTTAAAACTGAATTTTTATTGATTTTTTTATTGAATTTAATATTTAAAATTACGCTGATAAGCACTTAAGTTCAGTAGTTGTTCAAGTTCAACAGTTTGCCGTCTTGCAGTTGATGAGTGATGTTGATGAGTGGCGTTGATGAGGGACGATGATGACGCTTCTTTTCAGGCTGATTGACAGAGGCATTCATGCGGCAAGCAAAACACAGAAAGGCAGTAGCGGGAGCGGCGCTTTGGAACAGCCGTGGAACAGGGCAAATGAGGCAGGCGATGAAGCAGTGGTAGTTCAAAAGAGAAGGCATACACCAAATGTGAATGAGCTGCTGAAAGCTTAAGAATGCAGACCAGCCGACAATTGTTTGTCAATTGACACAAATTAACGAGCGAATGAAAAGTGGCAGGAGAGTGTGGAGGAACGAAGGAGCTGAGCAGTTGTTGTACTGTGGGATCGCTGCCAGTGAGTCCTTTTACCAGAGGGCCGTCGGCTTCAGCACCTGGCACTGCTTAAAGTTCGTTCGCACTGGCCAACCTTTGTCGCAGGACAGAACGACAAAGGTAAGCACTCACCAAAAGGTGATGACTTGCCAGCGAGGCCAGGAAAGACGGCCAAAGTCGGAGATCTTCACGTTGTCCTTGTTCAGGAGAAGCTGAGCGGCGAAAAAGAAGGGCAAGCCAGGTGAATCTAAGTTAAACGATAAAACGGTAAAAGTTAAATTTCTGTTTAGTCAATTCAACTGTTACTGTTTAAGCAACAGTGTAAAAAATCCTGTAACAAACGAGGCAAAATACAAAAAAATTTGCTTATGCTTATGTGATGCGGCCGGCAAAGTGATTTAAAGTCAGATGCAATTTGAAAATAATGTAAACTTCCCGGGTTACTAGTCAATATAAAATGACATAAAAAAGTGAGATACCAAAGTAAATATCTCATTGATTCTCTCTCTGATTGTCAAAGTTGAAGTGCACAGTAATCATACATGAAAGTGTCAAAGTCAATGTTGCGACAAAAAATGCTCCAACAGCTCGAGTTGACAATAAAATAAGTGCACTCGTACTTACCAAATAAAGCAAAGTGTTTGCTTTTTCAGTGTTTTGAAGTCTGTTTTCAAAAAGAGAGAGAAAAATACAGTGGTCAGAGAGAGATGAACTTTTTAAAGTGAGCACAAAGTTGCTATACCGTAGTAAATTGCTGAGTTGACGAATGAAAGGAAGCACAGACACGACAGAAAAAAAGTTGAGATGAAATAGCAGTTGGATGACGATGATGATGTACGAAATGGACTTGAAGCGACGAGTGATCAGCGTCTAATATACACAGAGCTGGTGGAGATTATTATCAGTCAGCGGCAGATGAGATAGTTGGTGTTGGTGTTGGTGTTTGAAGCAGCTGTTGAGAGGGATGCTGCTGCTACTGCTCTGATCTAATCCAAAAAGAAGACAAAAAGAAGAAAAGTCGACCAACGGAGGGAGAGAGAGAGAAGAAGGACAGTCACCGATCTAGTCAACGACTATCATCGCCTAGTAGTGACGGTTAATTAACCGCTCTATTACTCTATAAAAACTCACTGAACCACCGTAGATAGTTTGAGTAGGCTGGTAAACGAACCTATTTATTGAGAGCAGCAGCTCCGCACTTACTAAGCCTGCTAAGAAGAGGCAGTCTTTGCAGAGCCAAAGTACAACATTATCTTATGAGCTAGTACCACCTTTGACAAGCCTTCTTTCAAATAACCAGTTATTTGAAAGCCCTAGTGTAGAGGGCTGGTCAAAGGTGGTACTAGTTCATTAGTTAATGTTGTACTTTGCTCCTGCAAAGACGGCCTCTTTTTTTAGCAGGTTCAGTCAGTGCAAAGCTGCAACTCACACCAGTCAACTCAACAAGGTTAGGTATACAACCTGTTAGCAGACGGCTAATGATTTGAGTTGACTGGTGAGAGAACCTAATTGGTGAGAGCAGCAGCTCCGCACTGAATGAACCTGCTAAGAAGAGGCAGTTTTTGCTTCTGCGAAGCAGTCTTTGCAGAACTCAAATCATTAGCCATCGGGTAATCGATTGAATATCCCTGTTAAAAATAGTAAGCAAAAGAATTAGTTAAAGAATAACACGTTTAAAAAATGCAAACACACACACAGTTTTTGTTCTGCTTTGTCTGCTTTAGACACATAGTGAAACATATAGAAAACGTCAACTTTGAGACCCGATTTCTCGAAAACCGCTAAGTTATGCAAAAAACCCACTAACCTTCTCTCAAAACCGATTGAGTTTACGCAGTTTGGTCTCGATGACTACCTGTAGAATAAGCTGAGCAACACCGAGTCAGAGGACCTGCAGGTGCAGATTCAGGCGTACCTCGACAATGTCTTCGACGTGGGCGCGCTGATGGAGGGCGCCGAACAGAAGAACAACACCCTGTAGCGATGTCAAATGCTGATTCAGCAGCTGTCGCACTTGCACGAACTGGAACGAGAGTGGGAGGGGAAGTTCCACGAGTTGAAGCAGAACTACGGCGAACTGGAGGAGGAGCGGGAGACGCTGTTTGCCGACAATCGAGTAAACCGTAGGCTTCCCAAGTGGAGAAATAGGTAACCTTAAAGAGAGTGTGCTTGAGAATGCACTCTACGCTGATAAGCACTTAAGTTCAGTAGTTGTTCAAGTTCAACAGTTTGCCATCTTGCAATTCCGCTTACGCAGCGCCGAGAAAACCCAAAACTCCTGGGAAATTACAGTTTCTACACATGGGCCGATAGATGGCGCACTGAGCTGTTAAAAACAAAAATGAGCGACGCCGCTGTCGCCATCTGTCGGCACTAGTGTGAAAGTAAAAATAAAAATAAAAGTAATTAATGTTTCTCCGCCAGTGCCAATAGATGGCGACAGCGGCGTCGCTCATTTTTGTGTTTAATAACACAGAGCGCCATCTATCGGCAAAAGTAAAAACTAAAAATTTAAAATTCATTAAAAACCCCTTAAAATGGGCCTATTTGAGTAGTTGAACCACGTGCTAGGGGGTTTTAGAGGACACTGGACCTGATTATGCAGAGAAAACCTAAGGTCGATAAGCCGGAAATGGCCCAAGGGCCATTTTTGGCCATTTTTGGCCATTTTCGGCCAAACTGCATTTTTGACCCCTAGTTTTCTTTGCATAATCAGGTTCAGCACCCTTCAAAAGCCCCTAGTACGTGCTTCAACTACTCAAATACGCCCATTTTAAGGGGTTTTTTGAAGGTTTCGGAAACATGTCCGTTTGCCGGACCGTTCGGGCAAATGTCCGAAATTAAAACGGCGATTTCTCAGCCGTGGGACGTCAGAATTGAAAAATTCTTTCACTTTTATTCATCTACGACTGCTGGGGCGTCTTTCTAGAAGACATTCAGCTAGCTCCAACAGAGGGCGCATCTGTACTTGGTTATTGTGCCGTGTGCGACGGCCACGGCACGTTAGTCTCACCTTAAGTCACGTCAAGAGTTGTGTGTGTGTGTGAGTGGAGGAAGACGGCCAAGTTTGCGCATGATTACCAGCACTCTTACCGCTGTTGCTGCAGCAGCTGCTGCTGCTGTTGCTGCTTCTGCTGCTGCTGCGGCTTCTGCTGGTGCTGCTGCTGCTTCTGTTGCTTCTGCTGCTGCAGCAGCTGCTTCTGCTGGCTGCTGTCAGCAGCTCACTAGTCAGTGATCTGGTCCCTGACCTAAGGCATTGCACTTTCTCGGCTTCATGTAGTACTCTTATGTAGGCTCGTTGAGGGTAGGGCAGGGGGGTCGTGCCGGCCGCTGGGCGGCCGGCGTAGGGAATTAGATAATTTAGGTAAAAAAACGGGGGTAGGTTAAACTCAAACGGCCGCTACTTATTCCGCTTGCTGCTATCCGCTCTTTAATTTGCTGCATTAAGCTTTAAGCTGCATTTTTTTGAATTTTTAGTGAAGCTAAAGCTGCATTTAATTTAAAATTTTAAATCAATCGTTGCTGATTTTTATTAGATCCTTCTTCTTCTTCTTCTTCTTCTTCTTCTAGGTCTAGGTTTAAGTTTAGGATTAAGTTGTGTTCTACGTCTACGCCTACGTCTACGTCTACGTCTACGTCTACGTCTACGTCTACGTCTACGTCTACGTCTACGTCTACGTCTACGTCTACGTCTACGTCTACGTCTACGTCTACGTCTACGTCTACGTCTACGTCTACGTCTACGTCTACGTCTACGTCTACGTCTACGTCTACGTCTACGTCTTCTCCTTCTTCTTCCCCTTCCCCTTCTCCTTCTTCTTAAATAAATTTTTTATCGAGTTTTTAAATTGTAATTAATTTTTGATTTTAAATGAATTTTTATTTAATTTATTTTGAATTTTTTTGTGAATTTAAAACAGCATTTTTATTAAATTTAAAACTGCATTTTTATTAAAATTATTTTTTAATTTATAAATGAATTAATTTTTAAAAATTAAACTGCATTTTTTATTTATTTTTTAATGAATTTATTTATTTATTAAAAAATAAATATTTATTGAATTTAAGCTGGATTTTTTTTATATTTTTTCAAAATAATTTTTGATTTAAATTGGAATTTTTATTAAATTTTTTAATACATTTTTATTAAATTTAAAACAGCATTTTTATTGAATTTATTTTTTAAATTGAATTGAATTTTAATTTAAATCAATTTTTAATTTTAAATGAATTTAAACTGCATTTTTATTGAATTTATTAGTGAATTTATTTTTTAATTTAAATTGCATTTTAATTATTTTTTGTTTTATTTTTAGTGAATTTTGAACTACATTTTAAATAAATTTTTATTTAATTTTTAGTAAAATTATTTATTAAATTAAATTGAATTTTTATTGACATTTTTATTGAAATAATTATTTAAAATTAAACTGCATTTTATTTTTAATTTTAATTATTTTAAATTGTATTGTTTACTGATGTATTAACTCAAAAAAATCAACCAAAAAAAGATTTAAAATTTTTAAAAAATTTTTAAATTAAAAAAAATAAGTGGGCATTTTTCATGTTTCCCTATGGGAATTTTGTTTCTCCCATATCTCGGAAACGGTTTAAGTTATGACCAAATGCTTTGAAGAGTTTGTGTGGATGGCTGATTTGGATTTTTCAAAACTAAAACCAAGGGCCTAGCATGACCCAGGTCGGAGAAATGGGCAAAAAACCGTTTTTAAACTTTAAAAAATTATAGCAAAAAATCTGTTGGGTTTATTGAGTTGAAATTTAGAGGGAATACTTTCTTATTGCTTGTTGTTACATTGGGCAATAAAATTATTTAGCTCACCACTTTAAAACTATTTTAAAAAATTATTGAAAATTTTAAAATTTTAAGTTACACATGCGCCACCTGTCGGAGCAACTTTATTCTTGCTTAGGAATGTGCCTCTTGTCCTGTAGATAATTTAGAAAAAAAGAATCATGCAAATCCGCTTACCCAGCGTCGAGAAAACCCAAAACTCCTGGAAAATTACAGTTTCCACACCTGGGCCGATAGATGGCGATATGAGTTGTTGAAAACAAAAATGAGCGACGCCGCTGTCGCCATCTGTCGGCACAAGCGGAAAATTAAAAATAAAAGTAAAAAAAGTTTACCGCCATCCAGGTCAGCTGCCTTCCTCTTCACCCCTGACCAGGCACCACCCTCCACTGCTGTGGTCAGGGTCAGGGGCCGCGCCACTGTGAGCTGGTCCGCGACCACCAGAGCAGTGCCCTTTCTCGCCTTCCAGTCACAGCTCTTATGTAGGCTCGTTGAGTGTAGGGTGGTGGGAGGTGGTGGCCGGGTGGTGGGCACAGCAGCCCACCCTGACCGCTCCTCTTACCCACCACCACTGAGACCAGGGGCACCAGCGCCCACCACCCACCGCCATCCAGGTCAGCTGCCTTCCTCTTTACCCCTGACCAGGCACCACCCTCCACTGCGCTGGTCCGGGGCAGGGGTCGCGCCACTGTGAGCTGGTCCGCGACCACCAGAGCAGTGCCCCTTCTCACCTTCCAGTCACAGCTCTTATGTAGGCTCGTTGAGTGTAGGGTGGTGGAAGGTGGCGGGCGGGTGATGGGGCACAGCAGCCCACCCTGACCCTTCCTCTTACCCACCACCACTGTGACCAGGGGCACCAGCGTCCACCACCCACCGCCATCCAGGTCAGTGTTCCGTTCAGAAGCAGCTTTGCGGCAACGAGAAGGACTCGCTCTCAGCGCCGAGGCTCGACGAGTCGAGGATCACCGGCGGCACCTAGCTCACCTTTTTCCTCACCTGTCGACGGCGCAAGTTTCAGCTAACGGTCATCGTAGGCGTGTGCGGAAGTGGTTCCCGTCGTCTACTACTCCACCGAGTTTTTTGTCCACAACAGCTCGAAGATGCTGCGAGGAGATGGACGAAGTTCTTCCGTTGCCTCCACAGTCTATTCTCCTTCTCCTTCTCCGTCGACGCAGTTGCTTCCTGCTCGCAAGAAGGTGTGCACTGCTGAAAAGAAGAAGAAGCAATCGAAAAAGGAGGAGGAGAGCAGCAACTCTGCTGAAGAGGTGGTGGGGGTGAGGACACCGGAAATTTATCATCATCAGCAGCAGCAGCCGTCCTTCACCATCGCCGCGCTCAGCCCCGCCCAAAGTCCGCCCGGAACTGAGCTGCACCTGCTCGTCCTGCTTTGCCACCTCGACTCCTCAAAGTGTGGCGAAGCCAGTCGATGACTCGATATCACCGCTGCCGCCTAGCACACGTAAGCCTGAGTCAGCCGCTACACAGTCATCCGTGCAGGCTAGCAGACTGCCTGCCACGAGCGGGCTGGCGCCCTTATCGCGCTAGCCGAGACGTTATAAGCCCTGCCAGCGCAGGCGACCACATGGCCAGTTGCCGTCACGCTGTCTGTCGAGCTACCGTTTAGCCCAGCAGCCAGTACTTCCCCAGCCGAAGAGCTCCTGGACCGAAGAGACCCGTCAACGTCGAGCGGCTGCAAGGCCCCATCACCGGCGTTTTCCCTCTCTCTTTCCTTACCCTTTATGAGTTGTTATTAAAACCCTTTAATTGACAACACCGTCTCTCTCATCTCGTCGGCGACCCGTCTTCTCGAGCCAGCTTCTCTTCGCTGTTAGCAGCCAACGTGTTGTGGTTGCCACCTCGCGTCCTTCGCTGTTTGGACGCGCCGCAGGGTCTGTACTACGTGCAGGCACCTTCACCCCTACAAGCTCTCGATTCAAGCTTGGTGGCGTGACAAAAGTCCTTTTGGAGTTCGTTGAAGGTGAAGTTTTTCCTCAAAGGCTGGCAGTTTCCGCTGACCACGCCCCAACTTCTACTGCCGACCGCCCTCTCTCCGAACGCCCTCAAGGTGACCCTTTCGCCGGAGCTGGCCAGCTTGGTGCCGCCCAACTCGATGATCACGGTGGCCCTCGTCGACCGAGCCACAGGGGCCACCGCCCACTGTCCGGTCCCCTTTCAGCTTTTCGAGGAGGAGAATAATTCTCAAAGATTTTCCTCCTTATCTTCATCATCATCATCATCATCCGGAGCTTCAGAAGAAGAGGAGTTTCTGCTGAGTCGCCTCAAACAGCTGTTGCCGAAGAGGAGTGCCCTGATGGAGGGTGGCCGATATTCAGCCTCTTTTGATGGCTCGAAGCAGACTTCTTCATCATTATCATTACCCTCACCCTCATCTTCCTCACCATCAGTTTTTAGTCATGAGATTTTCGAGCGGCCGGCCTTCTTTTTGGACTGGTACCACGGGCAACCGAGCTTACCAGCGCCCAACATGCTCCAAATCGCTTGGGCTGAAGACTGCTCTCAAGACACACCAACTGGTTCACACTGGCATTTAAGCTTACCAGTGCCCAAAATGCTCCAAATCGTTTGGGCTGAAGACTGCTCTCAAGACACACCAGCTTGTTCACACTGGCATACGAGCATACAAATGCCCAACTTGCTCCAAATCGCTTGGACTGAAGACTGCTCTCAAGACACACCAACTGGTTCACACTGGCATTTGAGCTTACCAGCGCCCAACATGCTCCAAATCATTTGAGCTGAAAACTGCTCTCAAAACACACCAACTGGTTCCCACTGGCATTCGAGCTTACCAGCTTAAAGAAAGTTTTAAAACAGCTCAACAGCTCGTCTTTCATAAATTGCATCGTCTTTTTTCAACCAAAAAGTTTTCTGGCTTTGCTGGCTCGAGTGTAAACAACAGCAACTTTTCTTGTCCGAGAAGAAAGATGACCGCCACGACGGCTTCGACTACGACCACAACTGTGACCACCACCACCGCCGCGGACACTGCTGGAGCCCACGGTCACCCCTCGGTGGTGATCACCCAGAAAACGAAGCAGATACTCTTCCTCCGCTACGGCTACAAGATTGGCCGCACGCTGGCAGTGGGCGGCAACGGCGTGGTAACAGCGAACTCCTTTCAATTGTTCTATTTTTCATGTCTTCCTTTTCCCCAGGTCTTCGAGGCGAGCAACACCGCCCTCCGCAAGCCTCAGGTGGCCTGAAGGTGATCAACATCAGCAAACTCACCTCAGAGGAGCGCGAGGTGGACCTCCCGAAGGAGCTCACCGCGCTGATGAAGGTGAAGCACCGGTACGTGGTGCGCGTCTACGACATCTTCCGCCACCACGAGCACGTCATCATCTTCATGGAGCTGGCCGACGGCGGCGACCTGGCCATCTACCGCTGGCACCACCGCCCACTGCGCGAAGCCCTCGTTGCCAGCTGTTCCAGGAGGGGCCGAGGCCCTGGCCTGCTCCACCTGAAGATGGCCATTGCCCACCGTGAAGCTGTGCAATCTGCTGCTGGACCGGCGCATGAACACCAAACTGTGCGACTTTGGTTTCGCCTTCTATGGCAGCGCCAAGCTAGCCTCGACGCCCAGTTCAACGCAGACATTCTCGGTAAGTATTTTAAAAGTTTATTTTTTGAGCACTTTTTCTTATCATCATTTTCGTCAAACCTAGCACTCTCCGTGCATGTCGCCGCAGCTGATCATGAAGGTAAGTGTGTGTTGTATTATTGAGTGCCGTTTGTAATCAATTTTTTCCGTCCGTCAGGTGCCGTACAATCCTAAAAGCAGACATCTTTGCCACTGGCGTCAACCTCTTTCTGATGCTCAGCGGAAAAGTACCCTTTACAGCGGACCACGATCGGAGGTGATCCTCGCCCAGCAGCAGCGAGACTATCCGCAGTTCTGCGATCCGGAGGTTCATTTCTTGGTTTGTTTGTTGTTTGTTACCCCTTTCATTCCAATTTTTGTCCATTTTTTCACCAGGTTCCCGCAGACCATTCGGCAAGGGCGGCATCGGTAGTCAACCGAAAATGAAGTTTAACCAGAAGAAAGTGCCTCTTGTCAGCTCAGCTTCAGTGGCCACCGCCAAAACTTCAGGACCGCCGAAGCTGCAAGTTCTGGAGCGAAAGACTCGCGCCAACCCAGCAAAACCGGGCACTCCAAAGGATGCTGACTCACCAACCATGAAACGCTCAAAAGAAAAACCATTACTGTCTTTGGATACTCGCTTCGATGACCTGATGCAAGATCAACGGGCATTTTTTGATAGTATAAAAGTATAAAGCAACAAATTTATATATTTAGCGAAATATGACTAACTTTTTAATTTTGTCTCTTCTAGCAAACTTCTCGGAAGACTACAACTGACTTTAAAACGGAGCTAGAAGAAGGTGCTTCCTGTCAGCTCAGTTTCAGTGGCCACCGTCAAAACTTCAGGACCGCCGAAACTGCAAGTTCTGGAGCGAAAAGACCCGCGCCAAACCCAGAAAAAATTGAGCACTCCAAAGGACTGCTGACCATCTCCGCGAAAATATCGCCATTGAAGTCGCAGTTGGGAAACTGACAGAGAACAGATCCCAGCAGCACTTCTCCCATGCAGCCAAATCATCAGTTCAAAAGTTTTCATCTTCATGGAGCTGGCTACGGCGGCGACCGGCCATTACGTGGCACACGCCACTGCGCGAGGCCCTCGTCGCAGCTGGTTCCAAAGTGGCCTGGCCTACTACCTGAAGATGGCTCGCCACGGGATGTAAAGCTGTGCAAATCTCCTGCTGGACCGGCCGTGAACCCAAACGTGCGACTTTGGCTTTGCTTCTACGGCAGTGCCAAGCTAGCCTCGACGCCAGTTCAGCACGGACATCTCGGGTGAGCATTGTGATAGGTTTTTTGAGCACTTTTTCTTTACTTCCTTTAGGCACTCTGCGTGCATGTCGCCGCAGCGATCATGAAGGTAGGTTGTTGTATTTGAGTGCCGTTTTTGTAATCAATTCTTTTTCGTGTAGGGCGTACAATCCCTACAAAGGGAATCTTTGCACGGCGCAGCCTCTTCTAGCCAGCAAAAGTACCTTACAGCGGACACGATGGAGGTGATCTCGCCCAGCGCAGCGAGACTACCGCGTTTCTGCGATCTCGGAGGTTTAATTGGTGTTGGTTTGTTTACCTAAAACTTCAGGACGCGAAGCTGCAAGTTGGAGCGAAAGACTCGCGCCAAGCCCAGCAAAACGAGCACCCAAAGGACTGCTGACGTCTCTGCGAAAATATCGCCACTGAAGTGTCAGTTGGGAAACTGACAGAGAACAGCATCACCAGCAGCACTTCTCCACTGCCACTGCCAAATATCAGTTTTAAAGGGCAAAGAAAAGTTCAAAGGTGTGTTTTGTGGCAAACACCTGGCTCAGTTGCAAGGTGCCCCCCAATGGGCTCTTCTATTCTCAAAAATCTGACTCTAAAAAGGCAAACTGACGTCCTCTCAGTGGTTTCAAGTCATCACAAGTGGACAGTCTGTCTCCAATGAAAGCCCGTTCACGCCGATAGCTCCTCAGGAGATGCTCTTCCAAACTTGAACCATTGTGGCCGACGTCTCCAAATCTTCAGGTTAAACCTTTTTATAAGAAAAACAGACAACTCATCTCAGTTCGTTTCAATGTGCTCGTCATCAATTCACCAAAAGTTATTTCCAAGTTCAAATCATCACCACGATCATGTGCAAAAAAGTTCACCATAAAAAAGTTGTTATGTATTTTTTTTAATTTAATTTTTGTTGTTTTTTATTTAAATTTATTTATTTATAAATTTTAACTTTAACTGTTTGTTAATTTAATTAATTTTATTTAATGTACGGTAAACTAATTAAATTATAATTTTTTTAAATTGCATTGTTTTGCTGTATAAACTTTAAAAAATCAACCAGAAAAAATTGAAAATTTTTAAAAAATTTTTAAATTAAAAAAAATAAGTGCGCATTTTTCATGTTTCCCTAGGGAAATTTGTTTCTGCCATATCTCGGAACGGTTGAGCTAGGACCAAATGCTTTGGAGCGTTGTGTAGATGGTTGATTGGGATTTTTCAAAACTAAAACCAAGGGCCTAGCATGACCCATGTTGGAGAAATGGAAAAAAACAGTTTTTAAACTTTAAAAAATCATAGCAAAATTCTGTTGGATTTATTGAGTTGTCACTTGGATAATAATTTATTATTGCCTGTTGTTTAATGAGCAATAAAATAATTTAGCTCACCACTTTTAAACTATTTAAAAAAAATTTCAAATTAAAAATAAAAGTTACACAGCGCCACCTGTCGGAACAACTTATTCTGCTTGGGAATGTGCCTTGTCCTGTAGATAATTTAGAAAAAAAGAATAATGCAACTCCGCCTACCCAGCGCCGAGAAAACCCAAAACTCCTGGGAAATTACAGTTTCCACACCTAAGCCGATAGATGGCGTTATGAGCTGTTAAAACAAAAATGAGCGACGCCGCTGTCGCCATGTTGGCACTAGTGTGAAGTAAAAACAATCCATGGCGATGATGGCAGCACCAGAAAGGCCGTCGTGTTGCGCGTGGCCGGCAGGGCTGTACAGAGTGGGCGCCCAAGGCGGAGCAGAGGCAAAAGTCAGGCGGAGTAAGAGCTGCAAAGTCAAAGTGGGCGTAAGGATATTTACTCAACAACTAGTTTACCAAGTTTATCTTACCCTATGCAATGGTATTGGCTCAAACTTTCTCATGCCGTGCCAATGCACTAGCCTTTGCTTTAACGGCTCACGACCAAAATAACAATTTTTTTCGTAGTGGCGGTTCAATATCTGCTGAGATGATGCACTAAAAGGGCAGCAAAGACAGTAATATTTCAGCTTTTTCTGTGTTGGTGTGGACCATTGGCCTCGAGTGTACTTTGTGAAAATTTTCGTTTGTAGCAGTTTACACACCAAAAGTACAGCTGCAACAGGTCCAATGGATTAGCCTGCTGCTCTCCCTGTCTGAAAGTGCTGAGACTGTCGTAAATGCTAGCGCCAATTCAATCTTTCTGATTGCAGAAAACGCCGGACAAGTAAATTTTATTTTAAAAGACCTTTTCAACGATGCCAAGTCGAGTAGATCACGTTACTGAACGGTGAGTTCATTCGTGAACACTTTTTAAACAAATGTACTATGTTTGTTGTGTAGAGTTACTTTACCGTTAGTGAAAATAATGGTTCAATACTTCTGGGAGCACCAAATGGTTTCTCAGGTCGTCCTACTTCTCGTTCACTCTCCTTGATCTTCTCTCCTGCTGACGCTGTTGCATGAAGGGCGGCTGGATGCCCTTGTGGTTTTTACTTTTGAGAAGCTGCATTCGTTGTGTTAGCTCGAGGCACGCTTCCAGCACGAAATTTTCTTCTTTTTCGACTGCCCTTTCCTACTGGCGGTGGATGCATCTGGCCGGTAGGGGAGCTCTGGTTCCGGTAGGGGAGCATTCATGGCTCCGGTAGAGGGAGCGTCTCCTACACATTCTCCCACGCTCTCCATGCGGCGGATGTGCCCTTTAAGCTGCATGGCTTCCTTTTCGTCCTCCTCTTGTAGAAAAACGTTTTCAGCATGATCAGGTTGCTGGCTTGTATTGTTTGGCATGTTCTTTCTTTTCAGGACAGCCGTTGTACTTGTGTCTGTACTCGCCATTGACTTTGGCCTGTTTTCGCTTTATTACTGTGGGACTCCAATAAGAGCGATTCATCGTCAGAGGACTCGGAAACGCTATTGGGATGGTCTGTTGCTCGAGAGGTGATGGGAACTCTGAGGTTGTTGATTCGCAGCTCAGCTTCGGCACTTAGCAAGCAGTTCAGAGTCATTGGCTGTCTGATTGGCATGGAGCAAAACAGAAGAAAAAATCCACGATGTACTTTTCGTCCTAATAAGGTAATTAGGAGAGCAGTACAGATGGGGTCTCTTCCGCGAGGTACTTCGCTCTTACTCTCACAAATGATCAGGAAAGTGTTGAGTGAAGAAAAAATGTTAGAAAAGTTTTTAACAGTATTCTTTCTAAATAGGCGACACATTTATAAAGCACAAGCATAGCGGTCACTGAATGGTCGGAGTGGGAGTAGTTTCTGCAAAACAAAAAACTAACGAAAAACCAATGGCGGGAAACACCCCAAACGGAGGCGATCACGCGTGATGATATGGCGTGACAACCGCACCCTACTAGCGCGGCACATCGACATCGCACAACGGCAGCTCTTGTCCGACGATCGCCCACGACGGAAAAGACTTTGACACCCGTGACTCCATGACTCTCTGCCGACACAGAAACCTGGATCCGCGCACCCAGCGCAAGAGTACGCCCATTCGCAGCCGGGACAAGGCACTAACAAGGGCAGCACAGCTACAGCAAGCGATGCAGGCGGCGAAAGACACCAACACGGCGAGGAGATGTGTACGGTGATACCACGAACTGCCACCTATGAAAACACGTTGCTCAGCGTCAGCTGAGGATGGCAGCAGTGGGAAACAGGGTCAAGAGTCCATAACTGTGCGCACAATAGTGCAGCGTGAGATGATCAACTTCAAGTTTAAAAACCAAGGAAAAAATTAAATCTCATCTAGATCAGTTTGAGGACCTGTTCTGTCAGTACCGCATAGCAAGAGTCAGTATGAAGACACACACCCAGCTAAGTACCTGGCAGTCAAACTTCACGCATTGCATATAAACTTTTAAAAGCAGTCAAAAGGAATCTACAACCAATTCTGTGAACATGCTATGAGTGGCAGCCTATGTGTGGTGGTAAGTACAAATTAAAAAATACATTACCTGAGCAAGGTCCTGCTGAATGATGTGGCTTTGAAACTGCACTTCTCTTGCCTTTCCTTCGTAAGCGGAAGCACCCTCGCGCCACACACATCAATGAAAGTGATCTTCGTTTCAGTGTTGTTATTCTTCAACACAACGAAAACACCGCGTGTGTGCGTGAGCTGTGTGTTGTTGTTTAGTTTCGGCAGTTTCTCGGTGTTTCATTGCCGAAATTATTGTCTTGAGTGCTTCTTCGCTGTTAAAAATCTGTTTCGTTGCAGTCTTTTAACTAGCCTGGTGTTTTTACGCAAGTTGATCGAACAACTTGTTTCTGCAGCTTTTTGGGTTTCTTCTTGTTGGTAAACAAATCGACAGTTCGACTGCCGATCATTTGCCAGCTTCAATGAAAATTTCAAAACCACCTTTCCTAAGAAACTTAGGAAGGAAGTCAAATGTTTTTTCTTCCGGGCAAAATCTAAATGGAAAGACAGAGACAGAGTTGGGGTGAAATGGATTGGTGGTGGGGGTGGTGGACGTAGTGATCTTCACCCTCATCATCAGTAGCGCAGCAACAGCAGCATCAACTAAATAAGATCAAGCAACAAGCAAACATGCAAACACTACCTTCGCTTGATGACAGCCCAACGAAACTCGCGAAAAAAGGTGTCTGAGCTGAAGAGGAGGCGGCCAGTCTGGTTCTGGCTGGCACTGGCTTCGGCCGCCAGCACTGAGCCTCGGCTGCGGCGAACCTCGCCTCCTCAACGACCCCCTCTTGCTAAAAGCGGAAAAGGCGGGGTCACTTTCGCTCCAGAACTCATTCTTGCTGCAGTATTGCAGTCTAGGACGTGATCGACTGGCTCGGCGGAAATTTTCCTGCGCCAGTTTCTAGTTGAGCTGGGCTAAAGTGGGTCGGGGACATTTGGGCCGTAGTGGTGGTGGTGGTGGAGTAGTGAGAAGGTGGTGGTGAGATGACTAAAGGTGGGAGGAGAGGGGTGGACGACAGGTGAGCGTCTGTCAACAGGATTTTTATGCCAACAATAATCCCAAATAAAGTGAGTGAAAAAGTAAGGGTAAACGAAAAAAACAAAACGGTTTCAGACCCACTAAAGGGTTTAATAAGGATGATCATTCAGCACTAAATGGTGAGCGTTTTTTGGCATCTTTTTATACTTTGAGGGACATTTTCTTTCAGATCTCACCCAAAACATAAATCAGTTTAAACCGCAACCCCAAAACCCGTGCAATGGGAACAACAGCTGAATCGTCGTCAAAAACATGCCAAAAAAGCCACAAGTGCCCGCAGGCGACAAAAGCTAATCTTTCCATTATCTCAAACGACACCAGCTAGTGAATAATGGACAGACCCTATCAGTTCTTTCCAAACACGTTTCCCCTTCGTTTTGGTTTTTTTCTAGTTTAAATTTTGGTAACTTCATGTTAAAACCGTTTTCTCAAGATGTCGGACAGACGAGTTTTAGGACGGGGCCCCGGTAAGTTAAACTTTTTGGGTTTTTGGGACATTTGTTCCCGTCTTGCGGCGGACTGATCATTGCTGCCCGCTGTTTTGAACCCCCCTGGGGGTGGTGTGTGTTGTGGTGCTGCTGCGCTGTTGATTTGGAAAAGCAATCCCAAGCTTCTGGTTGAGCTGCTGTGCTATCTGAGCCGGGGACCGTGGTGGATTGGCGTGGTGTTGTGTTTGTAACTGCTACCCCCTGCTGTTATGACCGGGTGGTGAATGAGTGAGAAGGGTGGTGGGTTGTTTGGGTTTGATGGGCAGAGCGTTGATTCTTGTTGATGGGGGTGTGAGAGTTCAAAATTTTACAACTAGAAATTTTTTGAATTTAAAAAGTAACGGTAATTTTTTTTTGCATTTTTTTCAACCGGACTCTGTTTTGGACCCTTTGGTGCGGAATCAAAACCAGGAAAAATTTTTTCCGAGGAAATAAAACTTTCACGGTTTTGTGTTGGGGTTTTTATGAGCCCACAGGGCATTTGGCGCAACGGCCCCCCCCAAATTCCGAACCAGGACACCTTGGCCAACATTCACCAACCGCTGGGCTCGGGGGGAGGCTTTTTGGCGGTGACGAGGGGACCAGCAACGTGACGCCACCACAATAAGAACAGCACTTCTCGCGTCTCACGCGATTAAAGTGATCCAACAACCAGGGGCGGTAGTTAATTTATGTTAGACCGCTTCAAGGCAAAATCGGGAGTCTTCGAAGATCTCCAAAAAAACGGTGGGGGCCGACTTTTGGGGCCCCTCACTTTTAACACGTTTTAGGGTTTAGGTTGAAGATCTTAGACAAGTTAAGTTGCTGCCGGTGAGTTTTTCTTTGATTTGCCTTTGGGCCAAAAAGGGCCCCTAACTGATCTTGCTTTCTATGAACAGAATTGCCGCAAAATCTTGACAAAGGGGGATCGTAGCCAGTTTTCAACCCAAAAAGAAAGTGACCTACAAAAGCCAGACAACCTTTTGTTCGTTTGATGCCGCTCGATTAAACTCAGAGGAGGTTTAAAGCCGTTTCCTATTTAGAAAGTAAGTTGGGGTTAAAAAGATTTCACGGGTTTGTCATTTTTGGATTTCCTAAGCCGTTTGTTTCCAGTTCTTGGACGAAAGCCCAACCTTATGGTTTAGGCCAATTGGGGTCAGGCAAAAGTTACGTCGGGGGGGAAAATCTAGGTGGGAAACCCCTCTAAGCACCCCGGCTCAGCAAAGTGGAGTTCTTCAAAAGTCTCAAAAGATTTAAAAAAAAGGAAGGAGATTTGAAACTGAGTTAGTCAAGGGGAGTATACTCCAGAGAACGAATTTCTTCTCTAGAATCACTCAAATTATTTTATGTGTTTTTTTTATAATTTAAAAACAAAAAAAACTTTTTAAAAATTTCAAAAATTTAAACAAAATGGTTGGGTTATAAGTTAAAATTTTGGGAATAATAATTTTATGCTTTGGTTAATTAAACAATAAATTTTTTTCCCCATTTTCAAACAATTTTTAAAAAAATTTAAAATTTAAAATTTAAGGTATAATGCGCATTGCACTTCCGCGAGGGCCCCCCTGGGGCCGCAGAAAACTGGTTTTCTGTTCCGCCAGAGATTCAAAGGCAAGGGCCCGAGATTGGCAAAACCGTTTTTTTGGGGGGTGAGAGTAGTGACGCGATTTAGCGCACCAGGACTTGGTGATTTTGGGAAATAAGCTTTTATGGCGATGATGGCGCAAAGGGAAAAACAAAATGAGCGGACGCGCGTCCATCGTCGGCATAGGTGAAAGAAAAAAAAATAAAAATAAAATAATTATGTTTCCCCCAGTGCAATAGATGGCGCCCGGGCGTCGTATTATTTTTAAAAAACCCCAGGGGCCATTTACCCCCGGCAAAAGTAAAAACTAAAATTTAAAAGAAAAAAAACCCCCTAAAGGGGTTTTAAAACGGAAAAGGTTACTAGGGCACCAGGGACCGGAAACTGTTTATGCAGAGAAAATTGAGGCGAAATGGAAAAAGGCCCAAGGCCATTTTTTGCTTTGGGCCATTTGGGCCAAACGCATTTAACCCCGTTTTGCATAAAGTTTTTCCCCGTCCTTTTGGAAACTAACAGAGGTAAACGTTGTCAATGTGAAATACGCCCACTTGAGGGTTTTTTTTTTTGAAGTTTCGGAGACATGTCCGTTGCCGGAACGTTCGGGCAGAGGTCCGAAAAAAATGGCGGAAATTTCTCAGCAGTGGGACGTCAGAATTAAAAATTCTTTTGATTTTATTCCATATTACGGGCTGGGGCGTACTTCTAGAGCACATTCAGCTAGCTCGACAGTGGGAGAATACTGTAATTGGTATGTGCGTGGGGCGACGGGCAACGGGAACGTTAGTTCACCGTAAGACTCCTCAAGAGTGGGTGTGTGTGGTGAGGGAGGAGACGGCAATTGAGCATGATTAACAGAACTATTTACCGTGCTGATTGCTGATGCTGTCTGACTGCCTGCTGCGGCATGCTGTGCGGATGTGTTGCTTCTGCGCTGCTGCTGCCTGCTGCTGCGACCGCTTTGCTGGCTGCTGCTGCTGCTGCTGGCTGCTTGCTTCTGACCAGCTGCGGGCAGACAGCTATATTCAGTGATTGGTCATTGGACCTAAGCATTGGCACTTTTAGGCCTTTAAGCTAGATACTATTCTGTAAGGCTCGTTGAGGGTAGGGGGCGGGGCGGGGGTAGTGTGGACGCTGGGCGGCTCGGCGTTGGTCGTGCCGGCCGACTGGGGCGGCCGGACGTAGGACTTGGATTAATTTCGGTCTCAAAAACACGAGGGTAGGTAAAACACACGGCCGCTACTCATGCCGCTTTCGGATAGCTGTTTTTTTAATTTGCTGCATTAAGCTCTAAACTCATTTTTTTAAAATTTTTAGTGAATTTAAATTTTAATAAAATTGTGCTGATTTTTATGGGATTAATTTTAATATTTTAGTGATTTAAAACGGCTTTTATTTATTTATTTGTTAAAAAAATAAATTGAATTTATAATAATTTGTACTGCATGTTAAACTTCAATTTGATAGAGTTTTATTTTTTGTTAAATTTAATTTAAATTTTTTAACAAGAATAGTTTTTAATTTAAATCAACTTTTTATCGAGTTTTAAATCGTAATTAATTTTAAATTTAAAGTTGCATGTTTAGTGAATTAAATATTTTTAAGTTAGAAAAATGAATAATTTTTAAAAATCAACGCAATTTTTTATTAATTTTAGTAAATTTAATTTATTTATTAAAAATAAATATTATTGATCTGAAGCTAGATTGTTTATAGTTTCTCAACAAACTAATTTTTAATTAAATTGGAATTTTTATATAGTTTGTTTAATGCATTTTTATTAAATTTTAACGCATTTTTATGTTAAATTATTTTTATAAATTGAATTGAATTTTAATTAAAAATTATTTTTTGAAGTGGTAGACCGCTTCCCAGCCCCAAGGCAAACCTGACAGCCACGAGCTCTAATGGGGAGAGCTGTGGAGCCAGTCGAGTCCGGTGCTGACCCACCCCCGTAACGTCCTTCGGCCAGCCTGGCAGCTTTGCGCTTATGCCCAGCCCCCCCCGGCCTGACGACAATCAACCGCCACCTGAGCTGGAAAACCTCAAAGCGCGCCGGGTGAGCGCGTCACAGGGTGGCGTTACAACGGAGACAGCAGCGAGTTGACCGGGAGTGGGTGCAGTGGTGGGAACAACGGTGCTCTTCTCTTCTTTCTCTAGCCCTGTGGATTGCATCTGGTCATCGTAGCGCAGCAGCAGCATAGCAGCATCAGAGCAGGTTTGGCATCATCGACCGCTCAGTGAAGCTGGAATTGGCCGTCGACCTAGGTGGCAATGCAGCGACGTTGCAGATTTGGCTAACCGGAGGTGAGAGCCACCGAGAGGCTGTCTCCTCGACACTGCCGTCATTTCCTCGTCAACCCCAAAGGCAAACGGTCGTCAATTTTTTGACGCCATTATTGTGCCGCAACAAAACGTTGTCACTTTTACCACTGCCTCGCCACTTCGAACTTGAAGTTTGCCACCGTCACCACACCAAGGTCGGCTACTGCCAACCACCCACCACCTTTCCACCAACTCTCACCACCACCCACCTTTCCACTACACGTCCACACCACCACACCATACGCCACCTCATGGTACAAAACAACACAACGGACGAAAACAACAACAACCTCCAAGACCACATCAAACAACAACAAACCAGAAGACTCTGCGGTCTTCATTTGACGCCGAGTAGAAGAGATTCAGCGCGTCGAAGGCGGCCGCGCCAGCGAGGCCGGGACCGATTTTTGCGGCAAGGGGGTTTTAGGGGAGCAGGAGAAAGGAGGGGGAAAGAAGAAGAGAGGGCGGAGGGCGCCTCTGCACCCGTTCACACCAGCATCCCCCACTCCACCACCCATCACCGGCACCCACCCGCATCACCACCTTCTGCAGGAAGCACTTCAGACATACGACCACCACGCTCAGCGGCACCACTAAAGCCACTGTCAAACGCCCCATAAGCCATAAAAACTTTTATGTGATTGTTTTAAATCAGCCGTCCATACAAAAAATGATTTTTTTCGTCCTCATTTCTCCCTCTGAACAGAATTTTTGCACTAACACAAATACACCGTTTGCGATATGCAGATGCGGTGTTCACCCCAGTAACACGAGATAAATGGCATCTTTCTAATGATACTAAATTAAGTTGACGAGCACGGAAGTATTTAATAGGCGGATTATATGTTTTAAGTGATAAGCAGTTGGTATATAAAAAAACTACTAGACTAGAAAACAGGGGGTTTTGACAAAGTAATCAGAGAAAATAGTCGGCACAAAATGGTTATCTCAGAACTTTGATAAAGTAACCGGAAGTGCTTTATCTAGATTTTTTTCACCTTTAGAAAGCTTTTTTTAAAACAAACAAGCTCCAATCTCACTTTTGACACACTATTGCATTCACGACCCTTAATTGATATATGCCTATTTGTTTGTTTCAAACATTATGGTTGACCAGAAACCAAAAAAGTTGGAAAGTGTCTTTGCTTTTGGCAGATGTTGCAGCTGGATTGGCAGCTGGTGCGCAGGCGCGCGGACGCCTATCACAGCAGATGCAGCGCTAGATCAAACTGTGCGCTCTCGCTGCCGTTCTCGCAGCGCTCCGATGCTGCCGCTGCTCTGAGTTGGCGGGAAGCATGTGTGCGGGGGGGAAGCAAAGCCCAGAACCAGCGAGGTCGTAGGACAAGACTGCGCTCTCGAGCCAAATAGGGTGCTCGCTGCTGAATCCAGGACTTTCGCATTTTTCTCGCAAGCAAATCATTTATGCTTTGAAACAAAGCCTGGGGAATTTGGCTGTGCGTTATCGCTGTCGTTCTCGCCCTGGGCTGCCGGGGGAGCACGCTGTTGCAAGGGGAAACAGCGAAAAACAGGGCGGCGATGTTGAAGTGACTTGGCCGTGTAACGACCGAGCGCGGGGTCCGCGATCAAAGCGGGCGGGGCCCCCGAGGAGGGGGGGCTTTTGACGCGGCCAAGTCACGTCAGGGTGAGCCGCCGCCCAGGACATGAATGTATGTTAGCGGTTGCACAGAAAAAAAAACGGCGGGGGTTTGCGACGTCACTGGGCTCCCCAAAAACGCCCCCCGACGAGGGCCGCGCGAGCGGAGCGGGGCGAGGTCCGAGTACGGCGGGACGTTTTGGTGAGCCAAGGACGCCAGGGTGAGCCTTTGGCTTAAACGAGTAAAATTTTAACCCAAAAAAATCGAAAGATTTAGAAAACAAAAATCAAGTGAGAGAAACAAACTGTCCCAAAAAACAGTAGCAGTGCACCAGCCTAAGCGGCGAGGTCTGACGACACGTGGGCACTGTGAACGTCCACCGACTCGGGTTTTCCCCGAGCGGAGCGAGCGGTGGCCCGAGGTTCGGTGGGCTGTCACAGTGCCAAGTGTACGTTCGGGTGGCCGCTGGCCAAACTTTTAAGAAAGGTTTAGCTGGGACACAGTTAAGTAATGGGTGAGCGAAGCGAGTGCAACTGAGCCCTTGTTCTATTTAATTTTATGTTATTGTTTTAATTCTATTTTAATTTTATGTTATTGTTTTTTATTTAAATTTTATTTATTTATTAAATTTTAATTTTAATTTGTTTTGTTTAATTTAATTTTATTTAATTTAATGCAAACTAATTTTATTTTATTTTATTTTTTAAATTAAATTGTTTTCTGTTGTATTAACTTTAAAAAATCAACCAGAAAAAATGAAAACTTTTGAAAAATGTTTTAAAAAAATTTAGTAAGCATTTTTCATGTTTCCCTTAGGAAATTTTGTTTCCGCCATATCTCGGGAACCGTTTGAGTTATGGCCAAAAACTTTGGAGCGTTTGTGTATATTGACTAAAAAAATTTTTCAAAAGTAAAACCAAGGGCATAGCTTACTCCATGTTTGAGAAAATTGCAAAAAAACTATTTTAAAACTTTAAAAAATTATAACAAAAATTCTGTTTAGTTTATTAAGTTGAAATTTTGAATAATAATTTTTTATTGCTTGTTGTTTAATTAAACAATAAAATTATTTTTTCACCATTTTCAAACTATTTTTAAAAAAATTTTAAAATTTAAAGTTACACATGCGCATTTTGGCACTTTCCGCGAGTCGCTACGCCCTAGGACCGCAGAAAAACTTGGTTTTCTGTTCCGCCAGCAGATTTCAATGGCAGGGCTGTCAGATTGGCCAAATACCAGATTTTTTTCTGGGCGGCTCGCAGAGTACGTGACGCGGATTTAGCGCCACCAGTTGCACTTGGTAACTTTTGGAGCTACAGCTTTTCACCTTTTCACGTTTTCGCGCGCGCAAACCTTGCTTATGGTCAGTCCAAACGCTCAGTTTGAGGCTCAACAAGAGCTCGCTTCACTTAATCACTTTCTCTTTCAATGCAAGTCTATGGCGTTATCATTGATACACAGGCTGATGTAAGTGCTGCAGTTGTACAGCAGTCGCCTTTTCACACTATTCTTTAATCACCTTCCTAACATAGCAACAGTTTTAGCAGTACAGTGTCACCAGTCTCCCTTCAGCTACTTTTCGTTGGCAGTTTTGCTCGCGAACGCAGTTTTGGTCACTTACTGATAGCTCCTCAGTCAGATGTCACAGTCGTCATTTCGGTACAAATGAGTGCAGTTTGGCAAGATGATTATCACCCTGTTTGCATGTTTGAATTTAGCTAATGCTCAGATCGTACAGCATCAGTCGGTCAGAGAAAAATTAGTGTTGGATCGATGAATTAAATTCAATTAAGTTAAAGGTCATTTAGTCAGCGCAGAATGTCTGGGTGGTATCTTCACATAAAAATGTACGTGTCCAGCCGTTTTCTGCCTAACTTTGCAGTTTCCGAGAAATCGGGTCTCAAAGTTGACGTTTTCTATATGTTTTCTATGTGTCTAAAGCAAAAACAATCGAAACAAGAAACTGCAGTGACAGTGAGAACGAATTTACAAAAAAACTCAATTTTGAGGCCTAATTTCTCAGGAACCGCTAAGTTATGCAGAAAACGCCCGGACAAGTAAATTTTTATTTTAAAAGACTTTTTCAACGATGCCCTAGTCAAGTAGATCAACGTTTACTGAACGGTGATGTTCCTTTGTGAACACTTTTTGGTAAAGGGACATTTCATCGCAACCATTTTATCGCGAGCCATTTCATCGCAGACATTTCATCGCAAACCTTTTCATCGCAGCGTCATTTCATCGCAGTGTCATTTCATCGCAGCTTTTTTGTTAATTAGAGTAATATAGCGGGGGGTCTGGGGGGCCTAGGAGCCCCCCTGGGGGGGTGCAGGGGGGAGCCTAGCGGCTCCCCCCCCTGCTCGTTTGTATGCGATGAAAAGGCTTGCGATGAAATGACGCTGCGATGAAAAGGTTTGCGATGAAATGTCTGCGATGAAATGGCTCGCGATGAAATGGTTGCGATGAAATGACATAGAATCACACTTTTTAAACAAAATTTACTATGTTTGTTTGGGTAGAGTTACTTTTTACGTTTAGTGAAAAAAATGGTTCAATTACCTTCTGGGAGAACCAATATTTTCCTAGGTCGTCTTTCTTGTCTGTTCTCTCCTTTTTGAACTTCTCCTACTTGTTCTTCTCCTCCTTGAACTTCTCCTCTTTGTTCTCCTCCTCCTTGAACTTCTCCTCCTTGATCTCCTCCTCCTTGCTGACGCTGTTGCTGAGGGGCTTGCTGGTTGCCCTTGTTTTTGACTGTCCAAGAAGGCTGCACTTGCGAGTTAGCTCGAGGCACTGCCACTGGCGGTGGAGCCTCTCCTTCAGCTGCCCTGACAGCTGCCACTGGCGGTGGAGCCTCTTCTTCAGCCTCTGGCTCAGGTAGGAGAACCTCTCCTGCAGCTGCCCTCTGATTTGCCACTGGCTGGGGTGCCTTTTCTTCAGCTGCTGGCTCCTCGTCTTCCTCCTTGTGAAAAACGTGCTGCAGCTGATTGTCCTCCTTGTCAACGCTGTTGTTGAATAGTTGACCTTCTTCTCCGCCGAAGAAAACCTCCGGAGAGAAGTTTCCAGGAGTTGAATTGTTTGCTGGTGAGGCACCACCATCACCACCGTCACTAGCTTCTTCTTCTATGGTTCTTCTAGCGTTCACCTTCTTCTGGTGTGGCAGCCTATGTTGTGGTAAGTACAAATTAAAAAATACATTACCTGGAAAAGGTCATGCTGAATGAGATAGCTTTGTAAGCGGACTTCTCTTGCTCTTCCTTTGTAAGCGGAAGCACCCTCCGCGCCACACACATCAATGAAAGTTATTT
>JAMZRA010000069.1:0-64862 GCA_024499935.1 Tyrophagus putrescentiae
TTTATTTACACCTTATCATGCTCTTTATTATGCTTTTTTATTATTTTTTTGTGTAATTTTTATACTTTTTATTAGAAATATGTTCAAATAAATGTGTTTTTACTGAATTAAAATATTTTTTTTTGCAAAAACAAAAACAATTTTATATTGACAGAGAACAAACAATTTTAACAAAATTAGAATATTTTTATATCAATACTTTTCTGCACATTATTTATTGCACAATTAATTATTGAACAATGGCGTGTTTAAATAAAAACTCTACAAAAAACATTTTTTACAACATCCAAAGTCCTTCTTTAAAGTATCTTCTGCGTTTTTACGGATATTTTTCTATTCAGCTGTTTCCATTTAATTTTTGTCATTTTCCAAGTTTAGCTCACGCCTTTTGGAATCTTTTCCTTGCCAGTTTTGCCTTTTATCGCGTTTCAGAGTTTCAGAAAGCCAGCCAATCTGATATAGACCCCGTCTTTGCAGCAGTGGTCGCCACTAAACCACTTTTTGGTATCGTTGTCACTATTGGACTGAACTTTCTCTACCTGACAACAACGGTGCTAAACACTTTTTACTTTGTGTTTATCAACTACAACAGTTCCAAGCTAATTCGCCTTTTAGACATTGGCTTCTGCCAGATAGCTCCTTTTAACTCTGTTCGTCAGTCTCGACGGTTCATTTTTAAACTGGTGGCAGTTTACCTGGTAGTTTTTCTCATCTCCAACACTTCCCTCTTTTACGGCACCGTTCGCCGAGGCGGATTGGCATTCTGTTTGCGACAAACAACAATCTCTTTCCTACTGAACATCAACAACCACGCGGTGTTTGTGCTTACGCACTACTACAAATACGGAACGTTGGTTAGTTTGGATCGGATGATCAGTACCTTTTGTCATCACAGTAAACAACAACTCCCCAATTACCTGTCTGAATTTGAGAAAAACTTTGTTTCACTTGCCCGTCTTAACCAGCAACTCAACTCACTACTCTCTTTCCCGCTACTACTGATGACAGTGCCGTACATTACCGAGGTGTTGATCACCGCATCTTTTGCCTACATTGCGGCATTTAATGGTTTTAATTTATATTTGTTTCAATTTGTGGTCCATATGGTTCTGCTTGCAATGCATGAAGCCCAAATAACTAAAAAGTTGTGTTTAATAACAAAAGTACTAAATGAGCAGTTTGATAAACAGCAAAAAAAAGTATTTTCACACTTTAAAACTTCTTCTATATCATCATTAGATTTACTTTTTAAAAACAAAAAGCTGTTTTTTGGCAAAGTTAATTTGGTGAGCGTTTACAAAAATAATTTTCAATTGCGTATATTTCATTTAATGCCAATTAATTGGGCCACTATTTTTGCTGTAGTATTTTTTGTAACACAACTACGCTGTTAATTTCTCAACTCAACATAAAAAAATGCACTTAAGAAATTATTTTTTGTTTGTTAAATGTAATTATTGTTTTTTGTTTATGCCCTTTTTCTGCAAACATAATTAAATATTGGTTGTGTTTGTAACTTTATATAAACTTGAACTTGTCTAATATTACATTTAAAATAAAATGTTTTTACTTTTATGAGCATGGACTCAAAATACTTTGAATTTAAAGTTCACAACCCACTTTTACGTTATTTTTACAATATTTATGGGCAAGTATAAAAATTTTTTATTAGTTTTTACATGTTTTTAACTGTTTACAATTTTAAAACACAGCCATTTTGGTTCTCAAGTGCACCCAATATACCTTCGCTCTCCTCGATATTTGGCAAAATTTTTATGGAATTCAGCTATTGTCTGCTACTGCACATTTTTTGTTCACTCAATGACTAAAATGTTTTTTGTTGAAGACCAAAAGAATGAACAAATTAAGGGCGCTTTGGTTAAAAAACCGTTTTTTAATTTAATTTACACTTTTAGTTTCAAGTATCAATTTCAAATATCAAGTACTTTGACCATTTTCTACTACATTGTTATCACTGCTAACAGTTGCCGTTTAGTTTTCCTACTTGATGCATTCAAACTTAATGTTAAAAATATTTCGGGAAAAAAAGTAATTGCCTATGCGTTAGCACATCAATTATTTTTCCTAAACACATCATGGGAGTTAATCAAGTTCTATTGTTCAATGGGTTTTTACTCTGAAGCCTTGCTCAACTTTGTGGTTTTTTTTACTTTTAACATGTACAATAATACTACTTTTATTCTGCTACACTACACTCAATATTGCACGTTGCAAGAATTATCACAACTAGATAAACATTGTTCTATAAATCATTTTAGAAAGAAACTATCAAAACTATCAAAAATTACCTTTAAACTGTACCAACTGCTTTCCGTTCCTTTGTGTTTTTACATTTTGCCCTACGTTTTACAAACAATTGTCACTTTGTCTACGTTATACATAAAAAATTTTAGCGATTTTAACAATTATTTTTTTCAAATTATTTTTAATGTTTTAACTTTTGCAGTACTAAATAGAGCTATTCAACGGCAACTAGTGGCTATTTGTAAAGCAAATTCTTTTTTATCTATAAAAAACAATTCTTTAACTCATATAAAACAAGAAGCTGTAAACATTTATCAAAATTATTTTCAACTAAAAATTTTTGACATTTGCTGTATTAACTGGAATTGGTTAGTCAATCTTGTTCTTTTTATTCTCAATTACATTGTTTTAGTAATTCAAACAGAAAAATTTAACTGATTTTAGCGGGCAGTGTCAATGACGCCATACCTTGCCATTTTAATTTTTGCAACGTGAATTTTTATAAGAAATAGTAGCGGCTGCCAGGCTGCTGGTGACGTGGCTTTGCTCACGCAAAGTTCAAAACCTCTGTAAATGCTTTATAAGCTGCTCCCTCTACCATTAAAAGTCAGTCTGGACTACGTATGCTTGTAAATCTCTCCGCGCTCCACGTTACCAACCGCTACTAAATATAATTTGCCCTTGATTAACATGCAGCCCATCAACGGAATTTTTTAAACTTTAATTTTTTTAGAGATAGGTTGATTTCTATTTAAACTAAAATTAATTTTTAACATTTAATTTTTTTTATTAGATTTTTTAAATGACGCTGAACAGAACTTTATACAAATATATCACAAATTAACCAAACAAGTGAACCCCAAATGTTGAAGGCTGGTGTCGTTTGGTTGATCAACACCAACGGCTCGGGACACAACGAGCTTGCGAGTTGTGTTCCAAACCGTCGGTCAGTGCCGATCAACCAAATGACACCAGTCAATGTTTAACAATTTAAAAAAACTAAAAAGTGCGTGGAGCGAAACGACATTCACATCCTTGTCTAAACTTAAAACAAACATTTACATTTTAACTAAAAAATTGCTTGGTTTATTTACCATTTAATTGGCTAAACAATTTTATAAATATTAAATTTTAGTTGTGCACATAATAATTTTAAACATTTTTTTTAATTAATAAAATAACAAAAAACCACTTGTTGCAATAGTTTAATCAACAAGTAAACAGATTTTTTTTGTTTTTAACATAATTGTTGTTTTTGCTACCTTTGAACAGTTTTTGGATTAAATTGTCAAAAGATCAATTTGTTGTACAACCAGCTGTTTTCCAAAAACTCCTTTTTTAGAAAATTTTACTAAACTATTGGATTGATCATCCTTATGAGTATTTTTGCGCAGATAAAAAAATACAGTTCTTGTACTTTAATACAAAACACTGATTTTAAAACTCTAATACCTGTTTTTCTAAAATTGTTTTGTTTGTTGCATAATAAAAAAATCTTTTTAGAAATTGTACCAAAAATCAGCAAATTGCAAAAAATTGATTTTATTTTGTTGTTTTTTGTAACTCAGTACAAGAACTTATTAAAATTATTAAAAACAAAACTTGCGTTTAAGGCAAGAGTCCGGCGATTGCAGCGCCTATATCGGGCTATGGGGTTTTACATGTAAATTTTCATTTTACATTTTTATACAATTGTTTTTGCCTGGAGCACCTAAAATTTAGATTTTGATCTTAAAATAATCTTAAAGACTTTTTCTTGGACTGGATTGAGCTTTTTCAAAAAATATTGTTTTGTTTTTGTTTTGCATTAATTTGAAGTTGAGCAAAACAAGTTTCGCAAATTTACAAAATCATAAAAAATTTATCAGACAATATTTTTTGAAAAAACTCAATTTAGTCAAAGAAATAGTTTTTAAGATTATTTAAAGATCAAAATCTGAATTTTAGGTGCTCTAGGCAAAAACGGTTGTATAAAAATGTAAAATGAAAAATTACATGTAAAACCCCATATCCCGCTAAAGGCGCTGCAATCGCCGGACTCTTGCCTTATGTTGTGATGACTCAGGACACCACTGGTAACGTCATCTACGGAGCGCCCGCTAGCGAGGCTGCAAGGACACGCTCGCTCTCTGTTTTAGTTAGTTGATGTTTTGCTCCTGTCTGAGCACGTTGTCTCTCTTACTCTCTCTCTCTCTTTCCATTTTTCCCTCCATTAAATTCCTCTCCATGTTCACCATGATGTTCTGGTCCCTGGCTGTGGGCCCGCTTTGCACTGCGGTAGTACTCGCAGGTGCTGCGGTACGATGGTCGCCGTGGACTGTACGAGAGCTGTGGGCCAAGTTGTGCCAGCTGACTAAAACCTATGCTTTCGCTCTTTACCTTTGCCTCGTTGTGCTTTGGTTTGGAGTCGTTTATTTGACTCGCCAACTGATGAACGAATTCGAACACCTTAAATAAAGTATTCAACACTTAAGAGTAATTAACTTTAAAAGATATTTTTAGTTTAAGGATACAGGATTTTGTTAGCCATCAGCATCTCAACATGTGGTTGAGCAAACCAAGTTTTTGAGAGAATTAAGTCAGCAGGTAGAAATAATTGGCAGATAAGTATTTGTTGTGTACTGTGTGATGTGATGTAAAAATAAAATTTTATTGTACAATAAAATAAACAATTTTTATATGTTTTATATTTTATTGCATTTTTTATATGTACTATTAAAGTTTTGGTTTTTGTTTTAATAACATGATATGCATTTTATAAAAACGATGTTTAAAAATATAAATTTTTTTATTTTTGTTTAAACAAAATACTTTAATAAACAATTTTAAACTTTTTAAAATTAAAAAAACATAAAGAAATTTATGGAAAATGATAATTCAACTCGAAATGTTGTTTTTTCAACTACATGGAACTGGGCATCTTATGAAAACGAAAAAACGAGTTTTTATAGAAGAATTTTTGATAAAGAAATTAAATTGTTTAATTTTTCTGATACTCCATTTATAATATCAGAAAATTTTTCGCCATTTGCTAAAAAACTTTTAGATACTTATTTAATGGTGACAATTGATTATGATGAAATTAACGGAATTGAACAGGATAAAATGAAAAAAAGACGAAAAATAAAAAATATCGGTTTTTATATGTTATGGAAAACATACTTTGACGAAGAAAACATAAAATTTTCTTGTGAATTGTGGCCTCACAGACGATATCAAAGCAAAACCCAAGAAAACTGCTCTAAAAAACTTGTAATAAAAAGTAAGTGTTTATAAAAAATTTTATAAAAATAAAAAAAAACTTTTTTAAGGTAAAAACGATTTTTGTTTGCTTAACCTTGGACACTTTGGTAAAAAATTTGATAAAGAAAACTTTTCGGACTATTTAAAATCTTCAAAAGACTTTTTAGTTCTTTTTTGTAAAGTAACTATATATTTGCCTAAACAACTTTCAGATTATATAATGTTAAAAAACCTGTATGCTGCTCCGGCTATTTATTTACCACCTTTTCACAGAGAAATTCGCATAGATGCGTTTAAACACACTTGGGTTTTAGAAAATTTCCAATCATGGTTTAAAAACGAACAGCAAGAGTTTGTAGTTTATTCTGATATTTTTTATCAAGCAAATGAATATTCTGATGTATATTTTTCTAAACAAGATAAAGAAATTAAATTATCAATGGCTTTATCATGCCAAATTGAAGATAAAAATAACAATTACAATCGCAATAACATTGTAAATTGTGTACATAATAATACTGACGACAACAATCATGAAATAATTTCTGAAAATTATTTAAAATCACGGAAATTTACGCTCTATTTGTATCCTTTTACATTAGATGACACAGACGTACAATTTATACTTTACATTTTTTACAAAAATAATGAAAAAGACGCGTGGAATAAAAGTAAGCAATGTTTTTATAGAATTGTTTTGTGAATTTACAATAAAACAAAATATGCTAAAAGTTGTTTTTTTATTAATTATAAAAATATTTAAAAATTAGTTTTTTAACTTAAAAATATTGTTAGTATAAGCAACTTTTCTAAACGTTTTTTAAAGTATAGAAAAAAATAACTTTTATTTTTTTGTTTTTTAAAATTTTTTCATAAATTTAAAGCAAACAGTTTGTCGAAAAAACAAATAAAAAGTTTAATATTTTATTTAATCACAAAAAAACAAACTTTTTAGAACAAAAAACAACAAAAATTATACTAAGTTTAAAAACATTTTTTATGAAAATTTTGCTAATTAAAAATAGTTCCCCAACTTTTTGTTTACTTTGTATATTAAAACAACAAAACAACTGATTAATTGTTCATTTTATTTTTAGGTGAGCATAAGATTGGTGGAAAAGAAAACATGTTACAAAACATAATTCTTTTAAACAATAATATTTTAAAAAAATTATTTTTTTATTACAAATATATTAAATTTGCAATTGAAGGCCACGTAACAAGATACAACCGTCGTAAATTAATGATTCTTCATGAAATAAAAAATACTAAAAATGATTGGGAAAATGTGCTAAATTTTAAAAATTTTGAGTTAAAAAATTTGTTTGCAAAAAAATGGGTTATTAACAATTGCAGATTTATGTTTAAGTTTTCAACAACCGGTTTGCCGTTTATATCATTAGACCCAGTTTCTATAACATTTAATAATGAAGTTTTAAAATATACTTTGGGTTTTTATCCAAATGGTCAATCTGAAAAGGGGTTTATATCACTTATTCTTATTGGCCCATCAAAAATTCCAGAAAATCTTCCAAATAATCTTGTTTTATTTATTAAATTTTCTCTTTTAGATTCAAACAAAAATAATCAAAATATTGTTAGTAAGTTAAAAACTTTACAAAAAAATAAAAATGATACAAAAATTTATTTTAGATTGCAAACACAAACTTGAGCCAATAATTTCTAGCATTGAATTATCAAAATTTATTTCTCACAATGAATTAAACAATTCCAAATATAATTATTTACAAAACGAAAAACTAACTTTAGTTATAGAGGTCAGTAAATCAATTTAAAAATAGTTTTAAGGAAAGCTATTTTTGAGAGAAAGTGGGCTTTCCTGCGCAATGCATTTGTACAGCAAAAAAATCCTTTTTTTGGTACACATTTTCAGCAATCACACATCGGATTAGGATTTTGTAAAAAACAAAATAAAAAAACAAAAATGTTATTTTTATTTTAGTCAATTGCAAAAAATTAAAGTTTTTTTGTATGATTTTTTGAGTGTCAAATGCATTGTTTTTTAAAAACTTGATAATTATTTAAAATAATATTGTTTAACTCATTTTTCAAGTTAATAAAAAAAAGATTACATTCTTTCCTTCATTTTGTTTTTTACAGCATCTTAATCCGATGTGTGGTTGCTGAGAAATGTGTACCAAAAAAATGATCTTTTTGCTATACAAATGCATTAAGCAGGAAAGCCCGCTTTTCCTCAAAAAATGGCTCCCCTTAATATTAAACAATTTTTTAGGGACAAATTATTGATTCTAGTAAATTTTCTGAAAGTGAAATAACTAGCATTAATAATGTTTATATTCGCAAAACATGTTTTCAAAAAAACAATCCAAACATTATTTTTGAAAAAAGTTATTTTGATTCTAAGCCAAATGTTATTAAATTTGAACATAAATGGGTGTTGCAAGATATAGATTCATTGTATAAAATTGATCGTCAAGCAACAAATTGTCAAAATGATTCTACTAAAATAATATTTCCAAAAATTGAAACAGATTTTGCACCGAAAAATTTGCAAGCTTCAAAAAATCAAGTACAATTTAAATTACTATTTTACCCATTTGGAATTGATAAACAAATCGATGAATATATTACAGTTTCTTTAAAACTAAATTCTTTTTGTTTACCTGAAACAACAATTCAATATAAATTTTCAATTTTAGACAAAAATGGAGAAAAACACAACACAAAAGGTTAAATAAAAAAATTAACTAATTTTTTTGTTGCTTTGTTTTTAATACTAATTTTTTACAATTTTCAACAATTCAAAACTAGGAGATATTCAAAAATTTGTTTTAAAAAAAGAAAACACTCGAGCAATAGCAAAATTTATTCAGATTAAAAAATTGTTTAGCGTTGCTAACGTTCATTTGTTGTCAGAAAACAATTTGACAATTTATTGCGAAGTAATGTTATAGTTTTATAATTAAAATTTTTTTTATTAATTGAATGTTTTTAGGGAGAAATATTTTTAGATGAAAGTTTGGATCAACTGCAGTTACACAATTATAACCAACTGTTTATTAACACAACATATCCAGCAGTTGATTTAATTTCAATAAGCACAAGCGAGTTAAATAAAAATTTAAAAAAAAATGCTGAAAGCTCTGAACAAATTTTGAAATATTTAAAAGAAAATTTTTTCAACAATCTTGTAATTAATGATATAAAAATTGATAATTTTAACAATGAAGATTATACTAACTCAATTGTGAGCAAAAATTCTAATCTTAAAAGCAGAGGATTTAATGTTTTAATGGATGCTGATGAAATGGTAGAGCGAAAACAAAAACCTAAAACAAAAAAAGAAAAAAAACGTGAGAAAAAAGAAATTGAAAAACAAAAAAAACAAAGAGAAAGTGTTGAATTGACTTCATCATCAGACGAAGATTCAGAAGAAGATAAAAAGAAAAAAACATCAAAAAATTTTAAAGATAAACTTTTAGAAATTGGAAAAATTTTAGTAAAAGATTAAAAAACTAAATTACAGGCAAATTTCACACTGTTGATCAAAAATGTCTGTAAAATTTATTGACAATTTAGAGCGCCAACGTCTATTTTCTCTTAAATTGCTTATACAAACTAATACTTATTTAATCTATGCAAAGTGATTTTGAGTGAGAAAGCGTTGTTAACGTTGACAATTGCTTGCGCTTTGACATTGTGAATTTTGTCTGTAAATTAAATTGTTTGTTGGTTTTATAAAGTGGTCAAAATTGATAACAAAAAATTGTTTTTTAAATTTAAAATATAAAAAAATATTGTTTTTTAAAATAAATTTAAGCACATAAAAATTTTAAAATGAAAACTTTTGAAGCAGTTATGGTCAAACCGCTGCATACTCTCTCTACCGAACGGATGGTTTTATTTATGCAAATGCGAATAAACTTAAATTTTCCTTTTTAGAAGTACACTAGCTATATTATTTTGCGTTAACTAATCACTAATTAACTTGGTGTTTTGGTAGCAACAACATTTATTAGTTTACATAGCCAATTCACTTAAGTTATTTAGAGCAAACACACAATGCGATAAACTGAGCACACACTGATTACTGTTTTTTCAACTAAAATTAAAGTTAGATACTTTTAATAAGTTATTGCCTACGTTTACCGAACAGTTCATCGTCTAGTTTATCAGTTATTTGGTGCTACAACCAGTTCAACTACAAATCAATTCCAACACCGATTTTATTTTGACAATTTTTTGCTTGCTGTACGTTTTTCTCATTTTTTTCTCTATTTCACCCTTCCTTTTCTTTTTCTATTTAATAAAATTCATTTTTTTAATTTAACCTTTTTTTCTAATTAATGACCAGTCAATTCGGTTTTGCCACTACAATTTAATAACTTTTAGAAAAAATCAGGATCAAAATTTATTTTTATATGACATTCAGATAAAAACTTTTTTTAAAATTTTGCTTTTAATCTCACTTTGCGTTTTGTTTGTCCATTTTTGACTTGTCAAACAAATACTTTCCAATCACCAATTTTGTCCAAATTTGGCACAAAAATCACATTAATTCAAACAAAAATTTAGGCAAAAGAGTTAAATATGTTCAATTAACGGGTTTCGAGATCCAGAAACTCAAACAACGATTGGAAGCATTGTATAAAGGTACTGAGAAAGAGAAGCATGGCAGACATTAGCAGACGTGTTGTGCTGTGAAGTATGACTCACACGCCGATCATTTTCAGAAAAAAGTGCCGTCCCATCTCCAAATTTGGTACCGTTGGAAAGGTCTTGACGAGAGGAACACTTTGGCTATCTCCGTTTGTGGCTATCAATTCTTGTGTTTCCGCTTCCGGTCAAAAGGTGTTCGAACGTTCGAAAATTCTTAAAATAAATTTTAGTCGGTTTTTTGTTAAAACAAAACGTGTTATACACTTTTGAGGAGTTACCCAAACAGTAAAAAATACTAACTTTAAAATCCACTCATTAAGTCCAAAGTTCGAATTTTTCGACTGAAAAGTTGAATTATGATGATTTTGAAAGCCGATTTTGGCCCTTTTAAACCGCTCTCCCATTCCAAACAAAAATGTAGAATATTGTTTTCAAACACGGGCTTTCTGATTCTGGCAGCGGTTTTCACCTCCCAATTCCGGAAGTGGGCGTTGCCTTTTTCAACTTTTAACTTCCTGTTTCAAAAAAATTTAAAATATTTTTAACAATAACAAGCACCTGAGAAAATGACATTCCGCTTTTTATTTCATTGAAATCGGTCAAAGGATGTTCGAAAAATGGTAAGTCAAAATCGGCAATTTTAACTCAATTTAGTAAAAGTTAAACATTTTTTAAAAATATAATATTTTGAGTATTTTGCTAAAAAATACTGTATTCTACCGTTTTGGTAAGCGGAGATAGCCAAAGTGTTCCTCTCGTCAAGACCTTTCCAACGGTACCAAATTTGGAGATGGGACGGCACTTTTTTCTGAAAATGATCGGCGTGATCACGCTGTGTGAGCTTTGTAAAGAGTGATCTCAGTAATGACCCCGTTTTTCCAAAAAATCCGATTTTGACAAGCTGCTTACCGCTGAAAAGGTATTTTTAAACTGATTAACAGAAAAATTGTCTCAAGTTTGTCCGCCACGCCGTTTCTAAGATAATCGGGCCCAAAGTTGACCAAAACAAGCAGTTTAGCAACAACACAACTGCTTAACTCCGCTAGATGGCGTAAGCAGCGACAAGTGAAGCATAGCCAAAGGTACAGTTGAGACCCGATTTTCTTGAAAACGCCTTGGCGGACAAGATCGGGACAATTTTCCGTATATCAACGGAATTAAGCCTTTTTAACGGTGTGCGACTTGTAAAAATCGGAATTTTTGGAAAATCGAGGTCAGAGCCTATGGAAATTTTGGCTCACTTTTTGCGCACAACGTCACTTAATTATCACAAGTGAAAGCATTTTTTGAAGGGTGCTAATAACCAAAACAAGTGACGCCATGCGCAAATCAAAACACATTAGCAAATGCCGCCTATTTAAGTTAATCCCTACAAGTTTGCTCACCATTTTTGTTAAATTTAAAATTATAGTTAAATTGAATTATTAAAACAAAATGATACCTTGTAATTATTTTTCACACTAACAACGCCGGCGACCCAGGCACTCAAATTGTTTCATTTGCAAATTTTTTGTTTGATAGCGTTGTTTTTTGGCTAAGTGAAACTAAATTGGTGCAATCTAAAATTCCAGAAAAATACCTTAACTTATCTGCCACTTATTAAACTTTAAGTTTACAATTTATGTTTAAAACAAGATTTTTGCTCAAATTTTTATCTTATCAACATTTTTTTTATTTAATGTATATTTTATGACATTTTAATTTAAAAATTAAAAGTGTCAAAGAACAGTCAAAGAATAGATGATAATAATTTAAACATAAAATATATAATAAAATTTTTAAAAAATAACATTACTTTACTGAATTGAAAATGTTACAATTCAAAAAATTATTGAAAAATATATTTTTTTTAAAAATTATTGTTATTGTTTTATTTGTTTTTGTTATTGTTTTATATGCATTAAATTTTAGTTTTCAGTTTATTGAAAAAATACTTGTAATTTTTTTAAATTTTTGGTTAATATTTATTGTTTCATTTTTGTTTTTACTATGGCCAAACAAACATTCAACAAGTTTTTTTATTTTAATATTGTTAGAACAATTGTTAAGTGTTATTGTTCTTTTTTTTCCAATTTTTAAAAAAATTTTTGAATTGATATACGATGAAAGAATAAATAAAATTAACCAAAATGAAATTTTAAAATATTTATTTGAAAAGGGTTTTTCGTTAAAACACATATTTGAAAACTTTTTTTTAATTATTATTATACTGTGCTACACAACTCGTAGTTTGTTTATACTTAAAAAATATTATTATCATTGTGCGTTAAAACACAAAAGTTTATTTATTGTTTTTATTATTTTATTTTCAATTTTTCCACATTTTGCAACACTTTTTTATTTTTTGTTTTTGAATACTTGTTTAAACAATGATAATTGTGGCTTGAATTTATATCAAAATATTTTATGGATTTTTAGCATTTTATATTTCATAATATTGTTATGGTTTTACTTAATTCTATTTTTTAGTTTAAAATCTAATTTTACGACTGGGGAATGCTTTGGTAAAAAAAACTGCATTTTTTCACCATTTTTTAGAACTAAACAGGCAAACACGCAGGTAAAAATTATTTTTAAAAATGGTTAAAACGAACCAGTTTTGTTTACTTTTTACTTGCCACTGTCCACCGCAAACATTTTTAAAAAGTTTGATTATTCTGTTTTAAGCTGTTTTGGGTTTGAGTCACTCAAACATTGTTGCCAAAATGGTTAAAGTCATTAACAATGACGTTTGAGTAGCAAAGTTCTAAAACTCGATATCTAACTGCGACTTTTCCAAGGGGTTTTTTGGGTAGATTTCAGCACGCTGACCACAATCTCAGTTTGCAAAATTTGTAATTTGAAAGAAAGGCAAGTCCTTTTTTGTGGGTTACCTGCCGTAACTTCCCTTTTCTTGTTGGTTCCTTAACACAACATCGCACGGGTTTCTAAATAAATCAAACAATTAATATGTTAAAACAAAAAAATAATTTTATTTGATTTAACAATTACTTGGAGTCAATGTTCAGTTCAGTGCTATAACACCAAACGTGCAAAATGATGTAACTCGGTCAAACATAGTAAAGAATGAAAACAAAATCGCCCAAAATTTTTGGCATACTAAAAAATTATTGAGTTGCATATTGCTGGAAAGCTAAAATTGCCCTGATTACAAATATGTAAGTATCAAAATGAAACCCCAAATAGTTCCTGAGAAAACTGGGTCCAAAGTTAACCAAAATGTGCAGTTTAACAACAGCAAACTGCTTTACTCCGCTAGATGGCACAAGGAACAGTAGGTAAAGCATAGCCAAAGGTACAGTTCGGACCCGGTTTTCTCGGGAACTATCTGGGGTTCCACTTTGATACTTACATATTTGTAATCAGGGCAATTTTAGCTTTCCAGCAATATGCAACTCAATAATTTTTTAGTATGCCAAAAGTTTTGGGCGATTGACTGTGAGCATTTGTTTTCACTCTTTTGCTCAAAAAGTATTCAGTAATTTTTGTACTAAATATTAGGTCATAAGTTTAAAGCAAACTTAATTTGTGACTTATTTTAACTAAAATTTATGCATTTTTTAAATAAAAATTAAAACGGTTGGAAACGTGGTTTGTGGAGGGATTTACAAGCATGACGTAGTTTAAAATAACTTTTAATGGTAGAGAGAACAGTTTATAAAACGTTTACAGAGGTTTTGAACTTTGCGTGAGCAAAGCCACGTCACAAGCAGCTTTGTGGCTGATACTACATTGGAACTCTACTGCGGCATAAGGAAATATGGCTTTAACTTTTCTCTAGAAAAATAGTCACAATTTAAGTTTTTTTAATTTAAAAACTTAATATTTAGTACAAAAATCACTGAATTTTTACTAACCAAAATGTACTAGGTGTGAACTGAGTTTTAGTACTTTAACCGTTTAGTGTATTAATTATGTTTTTTAATTTTCAGGAAACAACATCAGATTGGCCAAGTTTGTTTAATTTTGAAAATGGCAATGAAACAACACTAAATAACAATGAAACAACATCAGACACTAAAAAAATTTTTTTTAACAAAAAATTTATTTTTATGTGTTGTTTTACAAATATTTTTTTGATATCTGCTTTTGTTTTGTTTGAATATTACTGTTATTCGAAATATGTTTCACAATAACACTTGCTCTGCCAAAAAACAAAAAGTAAAACATTTAATGTGTTGTCATTTTTTTATAATTACAGTTTAAATTAAAATAAAAAATCATGTTTTAATAATTAAATAACCTCAAAGAAATTTTTACGAAAATTTGTATAAAGTAGCGGCCCGTAGCTCTACTATGAAAAAAATTTAAGATAAAATAAAACGCATGCATTTACTTAAATTTAGTATATAAAATGCAAAAAAAGATAAAAAAATTTAGTTAAAAAAAATGAATCTCTGCACTCACTCCTCAATGGGAAACACATTCCCGTTGGCCGTGAAGATGTACTTCTGCAGCGGATACTTCCAGACGTCATCAAAGGTGAGGTACAGGTAGCGCATGACCTCGCCGAAGAAGACCGAGGCCTGCTCTGTGGGGTCGGAGGGGTACTTGAGCACATTCACCTGACCGTACTGACCGTCCTTGGTCAGCGAGGCATAGGCGTGGCTGGGCTCCTTCTGACAGCGCTCTACCAGCGCCAGAAAGTGCTCCCAGGCAAACTCTCGGTAGTACTCGTTGCGGGTGACACGGTAGGCGACGAAGTAGGACAGGGCCAGCTGAGACTGAAGCTTGTAGCTGCCCATGCTGCTCAGGTGATAGGTGCTGCTCAGGGCGGCAGGAGTCGGCGGGGATCGAGAGCGCAGGAAGTTTGAGGGCTCGCAGACGGCCTGGTTATGAGGACTGCCACCGCTAAAAGCAATGTCGGCGCTGAGGTCGTCGTAACCATTGCCAGCACTGCCAGCACCTCCACCGTTGATCTGATTGATAGTGGCCAGCGTCGCCTCGTCCACCTCCTCCAGGTCCTCGTCGAGGGCCATTCGATGGAGGGGCAGCCGGTGAGGGCTGACGGCCGCCCCCAGCCGACAGGTGTCGGTGATGTTGAGGCCGGTGTTCAGTAGTCGGGCGTCAGACCAGACGAGCTGCACATCGGCGGCGGGGGCCGTAGGACGTCGGCTGAGCACCACCGAGTCGACAGTGGCCTGCGAGGCGAGCACCATGGTGGCGCCCCAGGCGCAGTCGACGCTGTGCATGGAGCCCTCCAGTGGGCTGATGTACTGCAGCTTCGGCCAGCGGCGGGTGCTGAACAGCTTTGGCGTCAGCTCGAAGTTCTCCATAGCGACCGTCTCGGTGCACAGCCGCAGCCAGTAGTTGAAGTTGGTGATGGTGAAGTTGGTGGAGAAGGCGGAGTAGCGGTGCAAGTTCACTAGGGTAATAGACAGCAAAAAAGTATAAATTAATAGCTTTTAAAATCGAAAGGTAGTGATCAGTACTCACCGAGCATCCAGTAGTGCTTCCACATGGAGTCGCGGTCGTAGGTGTGCTCATCAAAGAGCGTGTCAAAGTCGGTCTCCAGTTTGGCGAGGTACTCGGCGCGTTTTGGTGCGCTCCCGGCGGAGTGCAGCACCGCCGCCTCCAGCGGCCACAGGTGGCGCACCTCGTGGAGGCCAATGTCGACGGCGTGGTTGTAGTACTTCCGGTTGCCGGTCAGGTGGTAGGCGGTGACTAGGCTGGGGTAGAGGCTGAGAGAGGGCGGCAGGAGGCGGGCGCGAAAGACTTTGGGCAGGTGGTGGGCGACGTAGTGCGACGCCTTGTGGTAGTACTCGCTCATGCCCAGCAGCTTGAAGGTGTTCATCGCGTCGAGAACCACCTTCAGGTTGACATCGGTAGGAGGCTGGTTGGTGGCGCCGAAAACCGAAAAGTACTGCACACTCTTGCCCATTGCCCAGCCGTGCTCGAGATAGGCGTCGAAGCTGTGCTTCAACGTTTCCTCCAGCACCTTCCGACGGCTCTTTGCCGACTTGAGCTGATCGAGAAAGAAGGCACCGGGTGGCAGGCAGACATTGGCATTCAGCTTCCTGGTCGGCTCGTTCTGCAGATTAAAGAGGTTCTCCTCTCCGTTGGTGCTGTCGGCGCTGTTTTCCTGGGCCCAGTTGAAGAAGCTCTCAACGGCTTGGGGTGAGGCGACAATGAACAGCAGCAGTAGGCTTCGGATGGTGAGTAGAAGAAGAGGAAGAAGCGTACGCATCTTCAAGTGCTTGGTGACCAACATTTTGTTGGAGAAAAACGCTGAAGTTTCAAGTTTTAAAAGTGAACTGATTGCGTGTGCTTAGGCAGGGCTGGCTGAACTGAATCAGAGATGACTGGTGACGGGCATTTTATATGTGGTAGTAGTGATTGAACAGCTTGCAGCTTTATGCTTTCCAAGGACTGAGTGTGTCTGCTGAGTGTTCTGAGAAAAAAGGGTCAGAGCAAAAGCGGCCTTTTGCCTTCTGCTGTTTCCAAGCTAAAAGCGCTTTGAAAATTTTTGCTTGTTTTGCCTGCCTGTTCAATTGGTGACTGCTTTTAGCCAGGAGGCAAAGTTCAACACTGGGATGTCTGGTTGAATGAAGGACGACCACAAAAATGGTCAGGTCGTAAAATCGCAGAAGGAGGGAGGTTGCGTCAGGCGATTAGTTTTGCCATCTTCATCATCTCGCTGATGCAGTTCTCTGAGAAGGGAAGCAAGGACATCTAATCGCGGCACTGTACTGTTTTTGAGATTTTTCTTTTTTGAAGTCGACTTCAGTCTCTTGCTGTAGTTATGGCCGCATCTGTGGCCGTTGTTGCTCTTCAGTTCACTGCAAGTCAAAAAAGACTGTTCTTTGAAACGGAAATTTATTATATGTGCCAGTGGGTACCAGACAACACTAGTTGCCGCCGCCGTTGCGGCCACTGCCGTAACCAAATCGAACCCCAACGATGGTAGCGAACTGATTAGTCAGTGTAAACAGGGTTTTGAACGCTAGACATCATGTAAGGCAATGACGAGGGCAACCCTTTTACTTTCAGTTTATAAATTATGATCACTTTATTCATTTGCAGCGTTTGCGCTGGCAATTAGTGCCGCCACTTTCTTTTTCACCCATTCTATTTAGGTTAAAGTCATAAATAATCCAGTCTGAGCGCACAACACAAAGCACATGATGGCCCAAATTACTAGTAAAAGAACTCACCCTTTCATTAGAAACTCAATTTAGCGAGTGACATTTAGCCAGCATCGTAAACTGCAGGTGTTTTTAAAGCTCGAGCATCCATTGTCTGTTTTGTTTAAAATGGGCTTGTATTTTATTGCTTGTCAAATGATTGACATGTTTGCAAGTTAAAGAGGTGTTTTGCTGTAATTTGATTTTTGTCTGCATTTTGAACCTATATGGTTCTAGCACACAATCAATATTTTAGGAACTCCATATGCATGAACTAAAATTTTACATCATTTTTTAGCATTTTAGAACGTTTTTAATTTAAAAAATTTGTTGAAACTTTAAAAAATTTTAGTAAGTATATAAAACACAATAGTTTTAAGAGATCACAATGTGTTTTGAAATAGTTTTAAAATTAAAGTTTGATTTGTTCAATCATTTTCAGAACGATCAGTTAAACTTTATTGCAATTTCCAAGTATGTTTTAGAAAAAAAGAGATCTGAGAAAGGCAAAGCAAAATTAGTAGTAGTAGTAGTAGTTTGCGCTAAACAAAAACCGGATCATTATCAGGTTCAGCTACGGCTGAAGGCTCTGGTTCACTGGCGCTAGACTCTACTGATAAAATGGTGTTTGAAAGTGTGCCACCGACCAGATGCGCAGAACTAGCTGATGGAGAGATCAATTGAGGAGAGGCTGTTGTGGATGATAAGTTGGCGGTGGTTATGCTGGTGGTGGTGAAATGCTGCAGCTCACCCGATGTGCTCGATTTGGCGGAGGTGACCAGAGTTGCTGTTGATCACTGTTGCCCTTGTACACAACTCTAATGCTGTCGTGTAACAGAAACGAGTAAGTGATTGTTCGCTCGAACCTCAGGCCGTGAGCTTTTACTGCCTCGTCTCTATCACTGGTGGTGGGATTGGTAATCTCCTTTTTCCACTTAGCCACACTGCAGCCACTTGAAGAGGATCAATTTTCCATACTGAACCGAGCCATAGTAGACGACGTGCACCGTCTGATTAGCACAAAACTGTCCACCAAAGACATCCACAACCTGGTAAAAGCCTTTCTCGGCTCTGCCCTCCAGTCCACCCTCAAGACCGCCGTTCTGGGCGAACAAAAGTCACTCTATCTGATGGTCGATGATGAGGCCTACAACGGCCATTTTCAGTACTACTACAACTTGAACAATTGCACAGAGTTGCTTCCCCTCTCTGTCAGCCCCCAACTGGACGACCTTCCACTGGCCACCGAGGAGAAGTATTCTCTTGGCTACGCCGACATTCTCCAGCTTGAGTCCATCGAATGGTCAAATGATGGTGGTGGTCAGCCAGCAGATTTGAGCGCTCTCTTCCACTCGGTGCACACGCTCAAGGTGGTCTTGCAAAAGGTGGCGGCTTCCAGGAAGGCAACAGCAACCAGAACGTAGAATCGCCGCCTCACTACCAGCTCAAGCTCTGCCAGCTGCTTGAACAGTTCCGTCCCTAGCTGCGCTCGCTGACCATTGCGCCTGGCTCCGTCCTCCACTGCTGCCTCACTGCATCGATTTGAGTGTGGTTCACTCTTTGACCACTCGATCGAGGCTCATCGATCTCTCCGTCGATTTGCGCAATTTTGAGGATCTGAGGAATCAGACCGAGATCAGATTTGCGCACTGCATCTGCGTTTGAGCACTCGACGCCCGACACCCGACATCTTCTTGGTTATCTAAAGGTCGCTCACTATACTCGATCGCTTACAGAGGGTTGAAGTGGCGACTTTCAGAGAGCATCAGTTGAGCCAAAGCTTTGTGCCGCTATCAGCTGTACCTGCCTGCGATCGAGTAACCTGGTCTTAAAGTATAAACTGTCGATGTGACTGAAGAGACCTGGCACATCGGGCAGAGGTCGCAGCATGGTAAAGCCGAGGCAACTTCCGCTCAGGCTCGGCACAATGCTATGAACTGAGGAAGCCCAAGGCCACACTAATTAAACCTGTCTCAATTCTAAAGTTGTTGCTTTCACTTCTTGTTTTACATTAATTTGATTGTTTTAAATGTCACACGAACTGTCATAGCTGATAGTCGATATTCAATAACATCTGCAGGATGACCTTTTGCTTACTAAACTAAACTATTTTTATTGATTCAAGCTGTATGCAGAGATGGGTAGATGCACAAGATGTTGTAGTGCTCAAAGCTTCAACGAATATCAACGTTGGGTAAACGTTCGTCGGATATTGTTTGAGCATGACTGTAGGCTGAGCAAACGTTTTGTCGAGCAATGTCGCTGCAATGTCGTTGTTAACTCTCATCAGGTGCGTACTACCATCGCTGTTCATTAGCTAAGTTCTGGTGACTGTACATCCTCTGAGTCAGAGCATCCTCTGAGTCAGCTTTTGCTTCGGCTAGCAAAAAAGTTGATGTGCGATGGAGTGCAAGTTGAGTGCAAACCAGAGAGAGAGAGAGAATGTTTCTGAGGATTGGAGCGACTGTCCAAGTTCTAGTCGCTACAGATGAATAAAATTATTTGTAAATTTTTTTTACAAAATTTTTTGTACTTTTCATATTATTTTTGACATTACCAGGGTTAATTAATAAATTTGGGAACGGGATTAATAAAAAAAATTAAAACTGTTTAAACCTGAGTTTTTTTATCATTCTAGCAATCTTTGCAAGTGGCAACAGAGTTGAATTTTCTTGCCGGCGGGAACGGGCACAGGAAGACGGGCTGCAGCCGCTCGGTGTTGATTGCGTTCTCTGCCGTAGTGCCGTCTGCAATGTGTGCTCTAGTGTGCTATCGACGGCGTGGTCGACGTCGGATTAATGCCTTCAGGCTTCGGTGGGGCAAGTTGAGGCTGCTGGCTTGCTTGTGCGATGTCTGGATTTCTGCTGCTGCAGAAAGCTGAGGAATGTGGGCAATGTGCATTGGACACATGAGGCAGCTCGATGCGTTTCTTGGTGGTGACAACGAGTAAACGACCGTCCGAAAAGCCAGCCAGAGACAGAACAGAGTAGAAAGAGTTTTTGTGGGGGCTAGCGTCCCAGCCACTACACCTTATTATTTATTTGCTTTGTCAAAAAATTTTACTTTGTCAAGTAAAATTTTTTTACCGAGTCGACCAATCTTTGACTGAAGCATTCTCAAAGGATAGGCTGCCTCTGTCGCAGGAGGAAGCAAGCACTTTGAGCCCCCTAGAGAGCCATATCGCTGCAACAGGTCCTAGTCTCTGCGGGGCAGAGTTCGTTGCAGCGGAGACACAGCACGAAGTCGTTTTATGCAAGCTATTTAAGCAGTTTTTTTGGAGAACTTTCACACACAATCTTTTACCCCGTCACTTTGTGCACACTTTGTTTCCCTCACATTGCTGGATTAACCGCGAGTTTTCGCGCCAAAAAGCTCTCTGGTGCGCTTTTTTCAGTGCCCTTTCTCATTGCGCCCATGTGCTTTAAAAGTGCTTACTCTCATTTTTCTTACATTTTTACTCTTCATCACCTTACCTCTCATATCAATTTTTTCCCAACATTTTAAACACTGTTGACACTATCACTTTATTTTTTACCTTTTCTCTGTGCCTCCAAAAACACTTGCTGACATTGGTGTCAGGTTGTTTTAAAAAATGGCAAAAACATTTCTGTATCTTGCGATTATCTTTGTCTTTTCTTTCTCAGTTGCAGCTGGTAAGTTTTAGTAAATTAATTAAAAAACACAGTTTAATTTTTTTATTTTTTGCAGAAACTATTCAGCATAACTGCCGACTTGATGAAACTATAGAAATTGAAGGACCCAGCACCTACCATGCTTTAGATTTTGCCCAGAGTTTTAATCAATATTTTGAGCGCCACTGCTACTGGAACATAATCAAGCCAACTACTTGGTCGTACTTAAATCTAACCAGTGCCTCCATTTGGTCTGCCGACAGCATTGCAGTCACAGGCGTTCGTGATGGAAAAACCCTCACTCTTTTTCACAAAAAGGAAGTTTTTCCAAAAGCCAAATCAGTCTGGCCGGCTACAGTTCTGTTCGAGTAACGTTGACGTTTAAGTATTGCGATTTTTTGTAAAATTTATCGGTATGGCGAGCGCTCTTTTTCAGCTGTATACCACAGAAATAAATTTTTCAGCTGCCACAAAACAAGAGCGAGGTGGGCTTTGGCGATTTCAAAAACATGGCAAAGTCAGTTTCTAAAGAAAAGTAGAGTTTCAGACTACCGATCAAATGACCAGGCTGACCAACTGCTCATGCTCAACTTACTTCAGTGCCAGTGAATGCAAACAAACGTCACCGTCGATGGCGTCAGTGAACTCCACCTCGGCGAGGATGTTCCTGCAGTCACCCTCATCGCCCTCTGTCACCTTCACTTTGGACATGCCACAGGTGGAGCCCATTGCTTTTCGCTATTGGTATGTCAGCAAAAAGTGCAGCCAAAAAGTAGTGCTCAAAGTTGGCGAACCAGCGAGCACTATTTTTCACCTGAACGAAACCGAGCGACTGAAGCTGTCCAACTTGCCCGTTCGCTGTGCCATGCACCTCACCACTGACGGGGACAATCAGTTTGGCGTTCACCTGCCCAGTTCGTCGGCCATTTCTGATTCTGCCGACTCGGTGTACTTCTACGACGCAACTGGTCAGTCGTGTTGGCGCAGAACAATTTGGAGGGAACGACCAGTACTGCTGGAGCGGCTGGTAACGTTCTAATTGGAACAAGAACTGCAGTGGTCATCTACGATTCGCCGTACATCATTTCTCCCAATGCTGACTACCGGGCGCCGCAAATTGAGGTTTTCTCTAAAGAAGGTATGTTTTTATTAATTAATTAATTAAATTTTAAATCGCTTAACATTTTTCCTATTTTCAGTACCCAAAACAGTGTTAGCAAAAACTCATCAACTGTCAGGGTAAAATCACACAGTGAGTGGTGCGGCCCACAACAGTTTTCGACCAGTAATAGACAGCTGTTGTCGGTAAAGTTTGAGTCGCTTGCAGTGAACGACGACGCTGATGACACCGGTGACTTTCGCACCTTTTTCGCCTTCTACCCCAACAACTCGGCCATTCGTCTGTCAAAAAGCATCGGCCAGGTGACCTTTCCATTGGGCACAGGCAGCCGACAGCTCCCAACGCCCAGTTCTTTGCTGAAGTTCACACCCTTACCGCACTTCAGCGACCACCTGATACTGCTCAACTTCACAACAATTCCAGCTAATGCCAGTTCAAAGGTGACTGTTGATGGCGTCCAGCTGAACTCCACCTCCCCGACCATGTTCCTGCAGTCACCCTCATCGTCCACCATTGCCATTAGCGTGGACATGCCTCAAACCGAGCCGATCACTTTCCGTTGGTGGCTGTTAGGAAGTCGTGCAGTGAGAAGGTAGTGCTGAAGTACGGGGAACAGGGTCGTCCGATCCGCCGTCCTACTGAAACGCAGAAGCATAATCAAATCCGAACGCCCACTCTCTGTGCGATGCACTACAGCACCGAGGAGGGCTACCAGTTGGGAGTTCACCTGCCCAGCCCCATTGCACTGGCCCATCCATCCGATGCACTGTACTTCTACAGTGACCAGGGACGGGTCGTCCTGGAGTGGAACCATCTGGCGGGGCGGAACGGGTCTGGCACCCAGAACAGTCTCATTGAAGCGAACACGGCAGTGGTCATCTACGAGTCGGCTCACGTTGACAACCTGACAAATACCGACTTCCAGGCGCCGCAAATCAAAGTTATTCTGACGCAAGGTTTGTTGTGTTTAGTTTACCTTAGCCATCATAAAAATCAGCACTAAGTAATATTTTTTCTCTCTACCAGTTACTCAGATCAGCCTCAACAAGGACACCCCAGTGGAAGTAAAAATCTTGCCGAACGAGAGCACCATTCAGCTGCTCATCTCCAAAGAGGACTTTGTCAACAATATGGAATTGGCATACTCGTCGTTGGCCTCACTGCAAAAACTTGAAGCGTCCCCTCGTGTGCCAATTGCCACGCTTTTTGAGTATGTCAACAGCCTGGTGATGCTTCGTAAAAACGACCCAGTCAGGAAAACAAGAGAAATTTTTTCAAAATTTTTTCCACAGTAAAAAAGTAGATTCAAACTGTCAGAAAAAGAAAAGTTTGTCAAAATCCGGGCAACACAAACACAAACACAAACACAAACAATCAAACATTAAAAGTACACATGTTTAGTTCAATGATTCATTGGATCAAGATACTGATAAACAAACACAAATAAAAGATTAGGTCAACTTGTTTGTCAGCTCATTTTCATTTGGTCAAAATCAGATCAATTAAAACCTCTACTTGTTTACTGTTTTAAATAAGGTCAGTTTACTGAGAAAAATTACACATTTGTGATTCTTTTATGACTCATCATCACTGCACCTCTTTTAATGGGAGATTTTGTTCTTCCACAGTTTTTTTAACTACAATCTTCTTTTCAGATTGTAAAACTGGCTAACAAGCTGAATGTTATCGTTTTTTTCACGCAGGTGAACAAACAAGACCGTTCTATTAAGAGAGAGGTTCAAATTCAATTCTCACTGCTTGATTAATACAATTTCAGTTCATCGCTATGATCTAAAACACTCAGCAATTAAGCCACTGCTCGATCCAATCCAAACTGGTAAAGTTGCAAGCATCAGAACTGCACAAATTCCTTTGTAAATTTTTTGCACCATTTCTTCATGTTGTTCACTTTTAGACTACATATTCAAACTGTGCTCCAAAAGTGTCACTTTGCCTGCCTTTGCTGTGACTGACACGCACTGTCGAATTACTGCACTGCAGACCGGTCCTCTTTTGCATGCCATTTGTTGTTTGTCGGCTGCTTGTCAACCACTTCTAATCCCTGGTCACTTTCTTTCGCTTGCGAAGTGGGCGAGTCCACTTTTGCACTTGGTCAGCTGTGAAGAGACACGGGGGAGCAGTGGGGAGAGCAGCAGCAGCAGTTTCACCAGCAACTTTTGTGAGCCTAACTTTCAGCTTCAACTGAACGGCTGCTGCTGGTGCTGCTGCTCGTCCAGCTGTTGCAGCTGCAACCACTGCCGGCGTTGCTGCTACGTTGCCTTTCATTGCTGTTAGCTTTAACGCAGCAGCCACTGCAGCCACAACAACAGCAGCAATCTGTTTGAACTACACAAATTGGTATTATTTGTCGTCATTTTATCCTTTCTCTTTATTCTTATTTCTCATTTTGGCCTTTATTTCTTGCCTTTATCTTTAATCACTAGCCTCTGCACTTTCACATCGTGCTCTACTCCTGAATCCCATCACCGCAATGGACAACAGCACCGTTTCACCTTCTGAAGTCGATTTGATCAAGGCAGCTTCTACTGCAGCTGTCTCAACAACTTCCAGCATCAACAGCATTCACAGCGAATCAACGTCAAACACTAGCATAAATGACATTCCTGATGAAATTTTACGAGAAATTTAGCCTTTCTTCCAATGGCCGAACAGGCCAAATCTCTGCGCCTAGTTGACAGGCATTTTCAGCAGCTCATTAACGGCCTCCACCAGAACAAATGCCAAATTACGGTACGTCTTCTTTCAGAATATGTCATGCATGGCTTCGAGGAAAAACTACTGGCCACTTACATCAGTAATATTCAGCGCCATTGTGCCAGCGAGTTGCAGCACTTTGGCATCGCCGGCGGTGATGGAACAACAAATGAAAACAAGAACAACGGCGCACTGGGCTTTCGCCAGGTACACTGGATCACGCTTAATCCCACAAACTCCCCAGTTTACGAGACGCCTAAAGAAGTGCCCCGAATACCCACCGCCGGGCACGTCCTTCTGCCTGCAGGCGCGTTTAACCGCCTGACAGTTAACTACATGAGAGAGGAAGATGGTAAAATGGCCTACGTGTGGAGTTTTCTCCGGCAGTGCAGCCGACCCACGACTACCACCATACAGCTGTTCTTCACTCGGCTCAACTCGTACTTTTTTCATCCTGTCACTGCGCTGCTTGGCTGCTTTTTTGACTCTTTTTTGCTGTTAGCGCTAATCCAATGAACCATTGGGACACATAAAAGCGCTTGAAAGCCTGAAACACCTGAGCATCTTCTGTCTGATAGAAAGTACCACTTTCAGTGTTCGTTCTCCAAAAACCGATGATCAATTGCAGAAAAAGATACAGCAGTGCACTTTTCAGTCGTCGAAGAGCTGCTGATCGGTGGCCTGAGCAGCAGTACCGTCAAGTACCTTCTTAGTTGCTCCTTCCCCGCCCTACGCCGTCTCGTGCTGATCACCCGCCAGGCCTGTACGGTGGAAAGCATTGCCGAACACCTTTCGATGATGTCGCCGGAGACTCGCCAGCAGATGACCCATCTCGCCGTGCACTCACTGCGCAGTGTTCACAGTGCTCGCCCGATGACTGTCCTCTCCTCTTCAAGTAATGACCCACTGGTGGCCTACCTTACCGAGCTTTTTCCCAACGTCGTCAGCCTCAAAATGTCAGGCTCAATTGGAGTTTGAAGATTGTGATTGATTTATGTATGCTGTAGCGGTTGTGTACAAACACCACAACAGAATTTCTTTGCTAGCACGGCGTGCTTTCCTTTTATGCACTTGCGCCGTAGTTCAGTTCACCTTATCTTCACTAGCTGATTCATTTTTATCACATGCTGTACACAGGCTGGATCAACAACCTGTCACCTAGTTCACTTAGTGTTGCACTATCAGTTACACTCACTAGTTAGCATAAACTCCGATAAACTCTAGTTACTCAGAGCAGTTACACAAAACAAAAGCATGCACTCACGCTGGCACTCTCACAAGTCTACCGATCAGAACTTTGTCCAGTCCATCAGTTACGCTGTCCGATAATCAGCTCAACTGCAAGTCATTCCTAACGCTGACTCGATCTCGGCGACCTTGCGTTTTCAGCTCGCTTCTCACTCTATCTCTTGTTCTTCTTCCTTCTTTTTCTTTTCTATTCAATAAAAGGCCGCCAGGCCACAAAACCAATTTTCTGCCTTTTTCCAGTTAGTGATCAGTCAGCTCGGCTGAACCACTGCACTGCATTTTAATTGATATTTGTTGATTCACCCTATCCACACAATCTTTTAACACAATTTACACTATTTGTCCCCCTATCAACGCATTATCGCACATGCACCAATTAAAAGTACACTGCATAAACTGATTTTATGCGGCCCTGCTAGTATACTTTAAAAAATTTAGTTAATTTATAATCAATAGTTTAAAGAGATCACAATGTGTTTTAAATAGTTTTAAATTAAAGTTGATTTGTTCAATCACTTTCAGATCGATCAGTTAAACTTTATTGCAATTTCCAAGTATGTTTTAAAAAAAAGAGATCTGAGAAAGGCAAAGCAAAATTATAGTAGTAGTGTAGTTTGCGCTAAACAAAACCGTCTTATCAGGTTCAGTACGGCTGAAGCTGGTTCACTGGCCGCTAGACTCTACGATAAAATGGTGCTTGAAAGTGTGCACCGACCAGAGTCGACTACTGATGGAGAGATCGTTGAGAGAGATGCTGTTGTGGTGATAATTGGCGGTGTTATGCTGGTGGTGGTGAATCTGCGCTCACCCATTTGTTCGATTTTACGGAGGTGACCAGTGGGGGATTTTTGCAGCTGGAGATCTGAGCAACGAAGGCGCTGCTGCTGTGCTAGCGTATTAGTGCTGCTGTTGCTGCTCTGTGATGTGGTGTTTGAGAAATGAGGAAGTGAAAAGGAGAAGGGGTGATGGCATGATCTCCGGCAGACTTCATCGTAATGTATAGAGTTTCATCGTGGTGAGGCGAGTGGCTGGCTACGATGGTGGTGGTGGTGGTGGGGTGGTGTGTGAGTTGTGGTGGTGGTAGTGGTAATCGTAGTCGCACCAGCTGAAGCAACGTTCTCCTGATCGGCGCAGCTAATGATCACTGCGCTGACGTGCTACAGTGCTCGTTGCTTGCCGAGGAAACTGTCGACTCGCCAATGAGCCGTACAATTGGCCTGGCAGCACTGCTGTTGTTGCTCTGAGAAAAAGCGTGAGGAGCTTCGAGAGAGTTGGCCAACATTGCCAGCTGCGGCGCTCCAACGTCGCCAGCTGCCGAGCACTGTTCCGCTTCAGCGTCTGAACTGGCAAAAGTGGATGGTGAACCGCCACCACCGCCGCCGCCGCCGCCGCCAAATCGAATCGGATAGGCGTTTCCGGTGTTGTCGAAGAAGCGTCGAAAGGTGAACTCAAGGAAGGCGTGCTGAGGATGCTTCGGATCCTGCTCCAGGGCGACTTCTGGTAGCGGTTCGCCTTGGAGGAGGTGGCTCGCGATGAGGTGGACGACGGCGTGCCATTGCCACCGCCGTCATTCCTTTCCGAGGCCGCCGACGAGGGCGGTCGTGCTGCAAAGTGCTCCAGCGGCAGGCCGTACTCGTCCAGCTCGGGGCCTGTCCCGTCGCCGTCGCTGTCACTGTCCGAGGCGTGCAACCGCTCCGGAACGGGGTCAAGTTAGAAGTGTCCATGGGGTGGCGGATCTCGGGACGTAGGGCGCCGCTGGCCCCGAAGGCCACTCTCCCAGTTGATCGACGCGAAGAAGGGGTGGGCCTTGATCTCATCGGCGCCGCCGTTCCCACCGATGCGGCTCTCTGCGTCGCAGCACAGGCGGGTGATCAGGTCAGAGGTGGCCGGGGAGAGGCGGGCCTGGTAGGGAATGCGCAGGGTGGTCGCCAGTTGATGACCTGGTGGAGAATATAACAAAAAAGAGGTTCAGAAAAATGGCAAATTAAACAGATAATCTTTATACTTTTAACTGGTTTCTTCCGTGTGTTGGCGAAGAAGGCGGCGAGCCGACACCATCTCGTAGAGTATGACGCCGACGCTCCACCAGTCACAGCCCTGGTGTAGCCGATGCCTCGCAACACTCGGGGCAATGTAGTTGGGAGTGCCCACCGAGAATGGGCCAGACAGCGTTGGTGCTCGCGGCGGTGTTTTCGCCGTTCAAGCGGTTTGGAGGAATGGATGCTGAAGAAGATTGTGTTGGATCAGTACTGCCACCATTGTGGAGGGCGTTTGCACATGAGGACGTTCCATTGTTGCCGCAGTTGCAGTGGCCCTGGCCGAGTTGATGCCCCAGTTGGCGGCGGCCACCGCGCCAAAGTCCATCGAGCTGGCCCGGCGTGGTAGTACTTGGAGTCGTGCGTCCACCGGAAGCCGGTACAGAGGCCAAAGTCGGTCAGCTTGATGTGGCCGTCCTTGTCTATCAGCACATTGTCCGTTTGATGTCGCGGGGATGAAGCCCATCCGGTGGACGCTCTCCACGGCCAGCACCAGCTCGGCAATGTAAAATCTGTTGAGACCACATACAAACGTTAACAGCTGTTATAATCATTTAAATAATCTCATTTCCTCACCTCGCCAGTGGCTCTCAAAAAGGTTGAGCTTGATGAGCAGCGACATGAGGTCGCCGCCGGGAATGTAGTCCATGACGAAGTAGAGGTACTTCTCATCCTGAAATGAGTAGTACAGCTTCACCACCCACCGTTGTCCGCCTCCGCCAGAATGTCCCGCTCCGCCTTGACGTGGGCCACCTGCTTTCGCGTGAGCACATCGGCCTTGCGCAGCTTCTTCATCGCGTACAGCGTGTTCACGTCCACCTTCTTCACGAGGGCCACCTCGCCGAAGGCGCCCACACCGATCGTTTTGATCTTCTTGAACATCGAGCGGTCCATTTTCGCTCGGCGCAGGCGAATGTAGTTCGACTCTTTCTGGCAGAGCATTCGCCGCATCTCATTGGCATCCTGTAATATGGTGGTAAGGTGGTTAGTAAAATTATCCCTCGGTACAAAGTACAACTGCTGTTTACCTTATCAGTTAGGCCTATCTTGGCCATTTCTGACTCAGCTGCTCACGCCGAAGTGACGCTGCTTCGTCAGCTTGCCCAGATTTTCCATGTGCTGCTCCATGTAGAACTTGAAGGCCTTTGAGGCATTTGAATGACCTTAAAGTCGCGCGGTTCCTTCTCTCGTATGGAGCCGCTGAAGCCGCGACGGGTGGGAATGGGCGAGAGGTGCGTCTGCTTCTTCACGCTGCCATTTTCCTCCATCTCAATCTCCAGCAGGCTGCCATCTTCACAGGTGATTGTTTGGCACTTTGTGACTTGCTCAACTGGCTGGTGGCCATTATGTTCAGCACTGCCGTTGACTGCTGCTACGATTGTATCAGCGTTGTTCAGCGCATTCTGCTGACACTGATGCTGCTGCTGCTGCTGCTGATGGTGGTGAAGTTGCTGGAGAAGATGCGGCGGCTGCGGTGGCAGCGCGGCGGCGTCGGGCCACTGTGCTGTCCCGTTGACCGACGGCTTCGGCGGCAACGGCGGCACTGACTCCTGACCGGAAGTGAGGGAAGCGTTTTTCTCCGCCAGAGTGGACATTTCTAGGGCCCGCACTCGACTGGCCACTGAGGTGGCCCCGACGGTGGTGGTGGTGGTGGTGGTGGTGGCGGCATCAGTGATGGCCGCCGTTGATGAGATTGCCGCCGCTAGTTGTTGTCCCAACGCTCCCCGGTGAGTTGCCGCTGAGAATGGACTCCATAGTGGTCACCAGATCGCAGTTGTGGTGGTGGCTGGCTGCAGTGCTCACTGAATGCGTACTGGTCAGGCTTGTGCTGCTTTCCGTGGTGACGATGGTGGTGGCGGTAGTGGTGGTCCTGGTTGTTGTCCCGGCGGCTCGTTGTGCCTTCAGCGCGGCCACTGAGGTCTCGTAGCTAGGGATCGGTGGTGGGAATGCCGTTCAGTGCCTGTTCGCAGAGAAAAAGGTTTTTGTTGAGATAAATTCTGCATTAAATATCAACTCCCCGTTATCATCATCACCATTCGCTTACCGATTTGTTGGCAGTTGAAGATGAGGTGACTGATGAGCCACAATTAGAGCCACCGTAGGCTGAGCCAGGCGAAGCAGCGGCGACCACAACAGCATGCGCAGCAGCTGCTGCAGCAGTTACAGTTGCAGCCGATGTTGCCACTGATTTGCGCAAAAGTTCTGCGGAATATGGCCGCAATTGAGTCTGCTGCGCAAAGCGACAGTGACATTGAGTAGGGCGGAGGAGGAGGGGCGGTGGCGGCGGTGTTGAAGACATTTCACCACCTCCAGGTTTTGCCTTGCTGATCAGCGTCTTTTTGTTGATGTAGTTGCTGCTGTTGTGGCTGTTGTTGTTGGTGTTGCACTGGAGTTGCTGGCAAGAGATTTTGGGGAGCTGCTGCTCATCAACATTGCTGCTGTTGTTGCTGATGCTGACTGCTGCGCCTCCACTATTGTTGGCACGGACGGCTAAAAAGTAGGACGGCGGCGGAGTGGCGTAAGGGTAAACCCTTGATGATTTTGAAAACCAGCGTCAGCTACCACCGCAACTGATCCATTAATTTCGGCCGCCATTTGCAGGACACTGGAAGGACACTGCTGATCGTTGTTTGGAAAGTGTGACTGCTGTTGTTGTTGCTGTTGTTGTTGCTGTTGTTGCTGTTGTTGCTGTTGTTGATGCTGTTGAAGTGCTGCAACTAATTCCGCCTGTGCCAAAGGACACAGGTTCGGGCATCTTTCAGTGTGGAGTTTGTTGAGGAGGAGGAAAGGGGAGGTGGTGGTTGATTAGTCCGGTAGAACTTGATGTTGCAGATTGGCATTGATTGGCGGCAGTGTCGGGGCGACTGCCGTTTGCAGACCGGTTTTTGCACTTTTGCGACTTGACTGACTGCATGATGACCGGGGACTGGGAGACGCGTGCCGAGAGGACCAGGCTTGCAGCAGATTCGGAGACTGACTGTCGCCATTTTCCACCCGGTTTAGCAGTCCAGCAGAAGCAATTGGCGAACTGGGAAAAGCCGTCGTGAGGACGCTGGAAACGGCCACCAGAGAAGGCGGAAGGAGGCTGGTCGTCAGTTTGGTAGAAGCATCGGCAGCAGTTTCCGTAGGCGTGTTTTTAACAGCAGGAGATGAAAAATTGTTTGCGGTTGTTGTTGCTGCTGCTGTGCTGCTGTTGCAACTGCTGTTGAAAGATGGTCGGCCTGGTGCACTAGACGGACTGTAGGTGGGGCGTTGGACCGCAGTATTGGACAGTGCCTGCTGTCCATTGCGAAGATGCGGCGGCACTGAGGGCATTGACGCGTAGTCAGAGAGGAGCTCATCGTCGGCGTTGGCGATTGCCGTCCGAGCTGCTGGACGCAGTGTAGGAAGGCGGTGGAGTGGAGAGTGCTCATTGTGGTACGATGTGCTGAAAGCAACAACAACAAAAAGGGTAATGTTAGTAAACGATCATTTTACCTCACTCTCAAGGGACTTACTTTAGTCGACAAGGTGCAGATTCTGCAGCCTCTGCGCCACCTGAGCGGCGAGCAGCTTTCATTCATCTGCGCCGATGAGACAGAGGGCGAAGAGGTCGAGGTCGAGGTTGAGTTGGTCGCCACTGAGGCGCGCGTTTTGGCAGCCGTTCTGAACCATGGCTGAGCTTGCTGTTTGATTGTTTGTCGGAACTTCATCAGCCAACTCTTGATGATGTTGGTGTTTGCTCGGCGGCGGCCATTGCCGCCGCCTTCAGTCGTGCTCGACCAAAGAGATTGGACTGGTGTTCCGCTGGGGCGAGAAATCATTGCCTGAAGCTGAAGACAGTTGCTGTTGTTGGGGACACTTGATGACTGCGCCTGATGGTCACTGCCGGTCGGATGACCATTGCTGGTAAACTGTGGTGACTGCTGTTAAAATTTGTGCCTGGACTGCTTGGGCGGCTGCAGCCAACCTCAAATGAGCGGTTGGGGTGATCCTCGATCTGCGGTTGAGATTTTGATCTCAGCACTACTTGGTGTTTGCACTCACAGCTGAGTTTCCACTGGTGGTCGTTCCGTTCACCGCTGCGTTCATGTGCTCTCTAATGTACTGCTGCAGCTGAGGATTGTTGGCGACGGCGCTGACCAGACTGGCCGGTGCTCAGAGACAGCTGCTGAGGCTGCTGCTGATGTTGTTGTTGTTGTTGTTGTGAATCACAGTGATTTGAGTGTGAGCTTGATGATTGATGGCTTGAGAAGTTGTTGTTGCTGTTGTTGTAGTTGTTGTCGTCGTCGTTGCTGTGACTGCTGTTGAGTTGCAGGATGCACTGGCACTAGTATTATTATGGCGGTGGTATGGGCGGTGGAGTGGAGCATTCGCCGCTGTACGGTGAGGCGGAAGTGGAGGTGGTGGCGGCGTTGGCACGGTAAAACCATTCAAAGAAAGAGGGTAAGCTCCATTTGGAATGGCTGAGGCTGATCTACTCTGATGGAGGAGGGCTGAACCATTTGGTTGTTTCCTCGAGGCAGCCAGAAGTTTCATGTAGGCGGCAGTTGTTAATTGTGGCAGCAGTTGTTGTTGTTGTTGTTGTTGTTGTTGTTGTTGTTGTTGACTAGAGTCGTCTGTTGTCGTTGGTCCATTTGAAGAGGATGTGAAGGAAGCGGACTCAAGCAGTGCCGGCAGACAGGTAGCCCCATTAGAGTGAAGTAGGTGGCGAGGATAGGGTGAAGAGGAGGGTGAAGAGTTGGTGGAGGCTAACGATGATGTGGAGTTCTGCTGTCGCAGTAGTTGTTGATGTTGTTGTTGTTGTTGTGGCTGCTGACCACTGTTCAGCGATGAACTGGAGGAGTAGCCTGAAGTGGCACTGGTTGAATCAGTGGGCGCCACCTTTGAGTGAAAAGCAGCTGGAACAGAGGATGGCGAATAGGTGGGCGTGTTTGACTGATGCTGCTGTTGCTGCTGTTGATGAGAATGATAGCGGCCATCGGCGCTGGTGACAGGAACACCGGCGTTGTTGAGTACTTTTGGCTGGTTGGGCAGCAGCTGAAGGCGATTGTGGTAATCGGAGTTGGCTGTTGTTGTTTTTGCTGTCTGAAAACGCATTATCACCTAGATTAAAGTAGTTTCTGACTGTTTTCATCATTTCTGCTGTTGTACATTTGCTGCTGTTGTGTCGACCTGTTTGGCCACTACTGGTTAGCTGGTTTGTCAACGCATTTGCGCCCAAACCTGGTGATCTCTGACAGGCTAACAGTTTAGGACCGGTGCCGCCGTCTGTCCACCGCCAACATGTGCCTGCTGGTAGAGATTCATCCGATCGATGACAATGGGGTGAAGGCAGCTGGTGATATTGCGTGGGGGATTGGGGTATATCTGAGAGGGGAAAGAGGAGGAAGAGGTTGCATTGGGTTTGGTGTTTGATGAAAGCATCACATCGGTGGCACTGGTGGTCTTCTTTGCTTGAGTTTCCTTCGGTGTTTGACAGTTGTTGACAACGTTTTTGCTGCTGCTGCTGCTGTTGTTGTTGTTTGTACTAAGCAGTGGTTGCAGTTGCTTTCGAAGGTTCTCCTCAAAAACGGCCAGCTCACTGCTGCTCAGTGTTGAGATCTTTTCCTATTGGGTTAAAAGTAAACATTAGCATTTTAACTAATATGCAGAACAAATGAAAAATTCACCTCAGGTAATCCCAATTCAATGAGTGTTTTGATTAACTTTCTCTGATGTTCATCAAATCTAGGTGAAGCGCTCTGGACCTGGCCATTGGCATGGCTGCTGCTGCTGCTGCTGTTGTTGTTGTTGTTGTTGTTGTTATTGTTATCACAATTAGCTCTGAAAGCGCCTCCATTAATGAGAAGGTTGCTGTTGTTGTGATGATGATGGTTCTGAAAAGTAGTCGAAAAACTGTGCGTATTCATTGGCATTGGAGGGTGATTGAGAAGGCTGATTTGCGTCGAGGAGGCACTGGTGGCCAGCTTGTTCACCTGCCCGTACTGGTACGAGCCATGGCTGGCAGGAGGTAGCTGAGCAGGGTTCAGTTGGTACAGAAAGGAGACATTGTTGCTGTTGTTGTTGTTGTTGCTGTTGCTGTTGCTGTTTGCAGCAGCAGCCGCAGCCGATGACGCCTGCTGTAGAAGCAGCTGACCGAATGAGTGATTGGTGGTGCCCGCAGCCGCCACCGGCACTGAATTGGAGCTGGAGGCGTTGCTGGAGGCGCTGGAAGGTCGACGATCAAGGCCATTGCTGCCGCCACTTCCGTTGTGCTTAGTGGCAAACGGCTGCAGTGAGTTGCGAATCAACTTGAGGGCGTTCTGCGTGTACGCCTTGTCGTCGATGTTGTTGTTGCTGCTGTTGCCGGCAACAGCCAGCAAGTTCTGCGAGAGAATGCTGCTCGAGCTGGAGTGCCCTAGACCGCTTCCGGTTGAAGTGTATCCGCCAGCAAGTGCACTACCGGAACTGGATCCAAAGAGCAGTTGTTGAGAAAGGTGGCTGTGGCCGTGTCCAGTGCCTGGAGAACTGTTCGGTTGTCCACGAACGGGAAAAGTTGATGAGGATGAGGAAGTAGACGTGGAGGCCATGTTTCCATTGTGGCCGTAGTGATGGTGGTTGTTGTTGTTTGTGCCATTGGCAATGACCGGCAAGAAAGAGGACACTGAACTGGACTTTTGTGGCTGTTGCATGGTAACGCTGTACAGTGGTAGTCTTTGGGCAGCACTTTACCCGGCAAAGATGAGCACTGAAGTCTACTACTCATCAAAGGTGACTGTCGAAAAAAAAGTGGAAAATCTGAGAGGAACTAAGTTTGGCACTTGATGGTAAAATTTTCACGCAGTTTTTTAAATGATAATGTCGGAAGTGGTTGTATTTTGTAGATAAAGACAAAGGGTAAAAGTTTTATATATTGGTTGTTGAAATAGAGATCAAGTTGAAGTAACTGTAGTAATAAAAAAATGAATGAATAATTTACTTGCATTTTGTGTTATGCAATAAAACATTGCATTTTTAAGTTTAAAAAATTCAACTACAGTTTTCTGTGAAAGGGTTTGGTAATTGACATTGAAAAAGCACAGCAACACAAAACGTGCTAAAGCTAATGCAGTTTGCTAGCACCACTTTGTTCACATGGTAAATAGAAAATAGAAAGGAAAGAATAAAGTCATTGATAACATTAGCATTGTGACTGTTTAATAAATGCACAAATGCAGTCAATTGAGTCAATTTAGTTTTCAAATGAATAACAATGCTATCATCATCATCATCATCATCATTAGCATCACCATAAGGTGTTTTTCAAAAAAAAAACAACCAAAGAATAGTGCAATAAAATAATATGTTTGTTTGCTGTTCGCCTGTTTAACACCAGGAAAAACTTGTCAGCAAAAAAAAGGTTGACTGCAAAAACTAAGTTTAAAATAGCAAAATTGACGTCAAAAAGTTAATGTTATTGTGTGTAACGTTTTTTAAATTTACGTGCTTGTGTGTGACTAAACGATGCTTACATTTTAGTGTAAAAGTTTTGTTCACTGCCAACTTGCTTGTGTGTGTGTCTTTTTGTGTGCAACTGAGAAACCCCAAAACACTGCCAAGTAGTTCTGACGTTTTCAATGTCAAGGTTGAGGAAAGCTTACAAAATTAAAGAATAGAAAAGCGGGTATTTGATACTTTTGTTTTCTTTCCTTTATTAATAAAATATTAGATTAATACTAAATATTTTTAGTTATAAAATTAAAATTTTAAAAAGCATTTGTTATTACAGCTAATTAAAGTACATTAACAATAACTTAAAAACAAAATATACAAAAATTAAAAATTTCATAATTGAGCGTTGCCTAAAAGAAAATACCTTTTTAGTACGCGTTTATGGAGAACTTGCTCACAATGACATTTTCTAAATTCCACAAATGTTTCGGCACAGTTGACTGACTGACTGTCAATTGCTGCACAATAGTGGCGACATGTGAGTGCTGGTGTGGCTACACAAGTCAATGTGTAAAATAGAGAAAAGAAAAAAACAAGCAAACATTTGCATGGATGACAAATTATCAAACACAGCAACACTAGTTAAAATAACAAACTTGACTAATTGAGCCATAAGAAAAAGAAAAAATAGCAACAACAACAGCAACACCAGCAACAACAATTGCCGCAACAATGACTAATGACACTACAGGCAGCAAAGGCAGCAATGGCAAATCAATCAGAAGGATTGCTTTCTGCTGCCTAGAAGGGCCATCACCACTACAGATAGGGAGAACGCACTCACCCAATTGTGGAATTTGTGCGTTGGTGGTAATGGCAATGTTGTGATGGTGGTGCACCCTATGTACACAACCATTAACCGGTGTCCGCCTTTTTAAATAAATTTCACTATCATTTGCCGTTACAGATGCAGTCGCTGTGTTTTAAACAAAATGACTAATGTTTTGTAGAAAAAAAACTTGAATCATAAAGCAATGCCGATATGCTTGTTTAATAAAACTGCACTTAGTTTGAATATCTCCTAGTCGTATCTGCTGATAATGGTTTTTAGTCAGTTAGAAAATAATTTTAATTTTACAGTGACAGTTTACACGGGTAATAAATAATTTAGTGAGTAAACACAAACACACACACACACCGCGGAAAAGCAATGTTCAAAAATACTTTGCATAAATTAGCAGTAACTTTAAAGTGGACAACAACAAGGACAGCGGTGTCGGCAGTGCTGATTGCACTGACAAATAGGCAAATGAGCAGATAGAAAACTGGTGATAAAATGCACAAAACCTGAAAATGAAAAATGGAATAGCAAGAAAAATGATGCTATCGTGATGCAGTAGTGTTCAGAACAACCTGTGTTGATGAGGCGGACTTGGTTTGATCAACAAATTGAGAGATTGGAGTTACTAAACAAAAATAGTCGTGTTGTTGTCTGCAATGAAAAGTGTGGCAAATCATCTTCTGTCGACAAACAATGGGGAGAACTGTCTAAGGTGAGTGAAAACAGTAAAGTAAAGTAAAGTGTGTGCACTGAATACTAAACAAGAACGGCAATAAATGATCTGCTCATCAACTGATTTCTGTTTGGCTTTTCAGGATAAAGAAGTGATGCTGCTGCTGATGGCATACTCACATTATTTATACCATCTTGAGAAATGGTCGTTCAGTTCTTTTCCTTCTTTCCCCCCCCCTCTCTTTTGCTGCCAAACAGTGTGAGCTAGTGAACTCTAAAAACCACTCGGAAACTATCAGCACACGAGGCATTTAGTGGAAAAAGGGTATACTGATGCTGATGCTGCGGCGGCCGCAAAATGCTGGAAGTTGCTGTAACGAGGAATTAACTAGAAAGACACCAGGAAAAGGAGAGAACGAGAGCAAGTGCAGCAAAGACAGTCAGTCAGACAGACAGGCATAAACTGCTTTAATGCTGTGATTGTCTGCTCTCTTTCAAAGTTGATTTGCTACACTAGCAATGTTGCTTTCAAATAACATGTATTTTTCTGCATTTTTTACTCGAAGCAAAACAGTAGTAGAGCAAGCTAAGTATTGACAGTCAAAAGGCGAGCATCATGAACTTTTTCCCTCTTTCTCTCTCTTTCTCTCTCTCTCTTTCTTTCTCTATCTTCTTCTTCTCTCGGTTTGTACTACTTGATTTATGGCCAGCTGATGACACTTTGAATTGGCGATAATTTGTGTGCCATTGGTGAGAGCAGCAACAACTGCAAAAGCAACAACAGAAAAAAAGAAGAAAAGAGAAAAATGAGAACAAGAAGATCAAGGAAGAGAGCGAGAGAGAGAGGAGAACCAATGGTCAAAGCGTTGATCAGGCATTTGCGTCCTCTTCAGCAGTAGTGAGAATGGAATGCAACTTAAACGAAAAATAACAAATAGTGAATACCTAGTTGGAAAACAGTGTGTCTGGCAATAGCAAAAGAGATCAGAGTTGCTTAAGATAAAGTACTTTAAAAATTGTTTTTAGGATTTACACACTCAAACACGGCACTGGTTATTTAAAAACCAACAAAAATGTGCAATTTGTATTATCTAAAGCAATAAAGATGCAGCAATCACAAGCCCTTAATGATCAGTAATTAGCTGTTAATTTTAAACAAAAACAATTTAGTAATTTTTTGTTTGTTTGTGTTTAGGCTACTGATAGCATCATGTCAAGAGTTTGAAATGCAACAATTTGGTGTAGGTTGAGCATGAGTCAGTTGTATCTTTTAAACTGTTTTTTATTTAAACAAATTTGAAAATACTTAACAACATAATAGATTAGCAAATAAATCCAATTGAAAAATGACACAAAACATCAAATTGCTGAGTGTCGTTTATGTATTTTTCAAAAATATTTGTTTGTTATTTGCAGTAAAAAACTTTGTTGCAGTTGGTAAAACTTTAAACTAACTCAACTAAATTTTCAAATTTTAAATTTTTTAATTTATTTGGTTTACAAAAAACCGTTGAAATAAAAATTATTAACAACAAAAAAAATTTAAAAATATTTTTAGTACTTTACAAGTAGGATCTATTTGTAAAAACACTAATTTTTTAAATGCGCGAAACATAGCAACAGCTATCATAATTCATCTCATTTGTTTAGTTTCACGGTTTATTTGAATTTGTTTCCTAAGTAAAAAGTGCTTTGCAGAACGCTGTTTTTTACTTGTTGACAGTTTAATGGCCTGTCGACGCGTGTGTGCTCAGACAACTTTTACTAAATTAGCTTTCAAATTTTCAAACTTTGCAGCAAATAAAAAAGTGATTGACTAAAATTATATTGCTAGCATTGTGCATTTGAATAAAACTGTGCTGACTTACTTTGAAAAAAAATTATTTGTTTAGTTGAATTAATAATACTTGAAATAAATAGAGGTGATTTGAGGTTTATTAAACACTTGTTGACGTCATTTAATTTTAAATCAAAAATCTAAGTTGCCATAAAGATGTTGTTTATGATGATTTTTGTCAACAAAAACAATGAGTAAAGTTTGTGACATTATGACACAAAAACAAACTTATGATGCTTGATGATGGTGATGATCATAGTGATAATTAAAACATTGATGAGTACTTAATGATAAATTTGAGCAACGTTGTTTTTCCTTTCAAAAAGAGAACACACTAAAACACAAAATATTTTTCTTTTTTCTATTTATCAGCGGTGTCTGTTTAAGAATCAGCCTCAGCATCATCCCAAATCAACACACACACACAGAATCGACTGTTCTGATGTCTCGTCCATCGATGTCAGCTAGACGGACACAGACACAGACACAAACACAGACAAAGTCTACTGATGTTGATGATGATGATGGTGATGGTGATGGTGGTGATGCTGTTGCAGCTTTTTTTGGCGACACAACAAAACAATATCAGAGACAAGCTGCATACATGTACACACAGAGGGTTGCTCCGTTGCGCCTTTGATGTAATCGATGAGCGGCGTTGTTGGAAAATCACAAGAAGAGGGGGAAGGTAAAAAAGAGAAGAGAGAGAAAGAAATAGATAGTGAGAATGAGAGAGAGAGAGAGAGGTGTGTGTGTGCAGACACACACATTAACACAGACATAGACACAGACATACACACACACCACCACCGCCACACACTTACACTGAGCGGCAACAGCTTAGCCAAGTCAGAGAACTGACACCAACAGCATTAGCAGCAGTGCAGCCATCACTGGGACATCAACGAACGAAGTGTTCAGCAGAGATCAGAACAGAACAGAACAGAACAGACAGACAGACAGACAGACAGACAGACAGACAGACAATCGATTGGTGGCAGTGTCTTGGCCTCCTCTTCTTCTTCTTCCCTGCTCCTCTCCCTCTCACTTTTTTCCCTCAGCCGTTTTACTTTTTCGTCTTCTGCACTTGGCCTGCAACAATCTTTCTATTTCTCACTCCCCTCGTTTCCCTCTCACTTACACTGTGTGTGTAAGTTGCATTCCGCAGCACCAGAGGCGGCGGCGGCAGCAGAAGCAACAGCAGCAACAGTCGAAATTGAAGAAGCTAAATAAGCAACAAAAAGGCCACAGAAGAGGAACGTTGCTGCTGGTGCTGCTGCCGAAGAGCAAAGAAGAGCAAAGAAAAGTTGTTGTTCAGTTGTTGCTGCAACCCCCAAATTAAAGCTGTAGAGTAGAGATGGCCATCTTTCTTTAGCATTACTAGTGTCTAGTGGCAGCCGCTTTCTTCTGCGCTTCTTCTCTGTCTTTTTTCTTTTTCCTCTACTTTAAAGTGGGTGAGCGATGAAAACCCAGAAACGCAATCTGCTGATGCAGCTGCTCTAGAGGGCACAGCACAACACTGCAAATTGTCCCTTGTCCCATGTCTCCTTTTCTCTCTCTCTCTCTCTCTCTCTCTCTCTCTCTCTCTCTCTGCTTAAATCTAATCGACTGCAGCACCGTCTGCCAAATGAGAACAGATGGGCCCCAGTCAGAAAAAATAAAAAAATTTAAGACAGTTCTTTGCCTCTGCAAAGCTCCCCTGTTTCTGCACTCCGTCTGTTTGTCTGACTGACTGACTGTGGAATGGCACAATGTGCAGTGCATTTGGAAAAATTTTGCAAAAAAATAAAGAACGGAGCAAAAACACCACGCAGTTCCACTCAAGCAGATGGACCCAGGGTCTAGCTTTTTCCAGCTCCCTCTTTTTCTCTCTCTCTCTTTTCTTGTATTTTTTCTGCATTTAGAAAACACGACAACTACAATTGAGAGCAGTTGAGAGAGAGAGAGAGAGAAGATCAGCGGTTAATCGGCGGCAGCAGTTGGCTGGGTAGCCAGTCAGTCAGTCAGTAGTGACAGTCAGTCGTTCAGGCAAGCAAGCAAGCAAACTCAGGCAGTCTCAGTGCCGCTCCTCAAATTGGCCGTTTTCTTGCTGCAGTAGTAGTCAGCAGCAGTGATCGCCTGCTGCATTCCAGCGGTCATAAGGCGGCCTAGGTTCACTTTTCTTCATAGTAGTAGTAGTAGTAGTAGTAGTAATCGTGTCCTTATGATTGCCTACTGAAACAACAACAAAAATGTGTACCGTAAACATTTTTCCGTATTACCGGGAACTTTTACAAATCAATGACAAAAATTACAAAAACACTTTTTATCAATTTAAAACAGTTTTTAGTCTTGACTTAACGTTTTTCAAAATAATACCGTTTTTCAGAGTAATGGGACTAGAGTCTCCAAAGGCTGTCAAAAGAAGGAGCGATTTTAGAGGCCTTAATCCTTTAGGTGAATTGAAATTAGCTTAAATACTGGTCAGACGGCCATTATCACCATCACTTTAGTGCTGAGCACTGAGCGATGATTTTAAACCTGATTCAGTAACTGACTGTCGGTGATGATGGCAGGTGATGGCAGACGATGGTGGTCGTCGTTGCCGACACTGCTCTCTTCCAGGTAGTACCACCGCCACCACAGCAGTAAAGCGAGCAATTTGCCGCAACTCAGCTTTACCACCAACTGAGTCACACTACTACTACCACTTTGGCACATCAAAAAGACTAAATAAGCTAAACATCAAAGGAAACAACAAAAAAGATAAAACAAAAAGAATTCGCAACCCGTTTTAAAGCAGCAACCGAGCTTGTAATTGCTGACCGCAAAATGACTGTCAGGCAGTCGGCAATTGCACTTTTTGTTGCTTTTTGTCTGTTTTTGAACTTTTTACTTCTCTTTACTTGTCAAAGTGAAGTTTAGCTGCATGTTTTAAGTGAAAAATAAAAAAGAAAAAAAAGAAAAAAATCTTGCTTAAGTAAATAAGTAAGTGTTTTCTGATGAAACAGATTATCACACCAAAGCTAAGCTTGTGTTAGTGTGTGTGTGTGTGCTAATCACCAAACTGTGCTGGTTTCTAATAAATACGGTCCTGTCAATAGACAATAAATCATCACGGTTTGAGCAGTTACCTGCTAATCAAGTGTGAACGACAGCAATTGACTGAACAGTCAGTAGATGGGTTGTACTGTGTTAAACAGTGTAGTAGAACAGTCCTTAAACCATAAGACCATCTTAAACAGATGCAGCACTTTTTCATTGTGCCTCAATTATCCGTACAACATCTTCTAAATAGGCGTCAGCAAAAAACGACAAAAAAGCTATTCATTACACTTTATGTTGTAGGCGTGTTTAAAGTGATTTCCTAGTTTTGAATTACTAATATCATGTTAGGTAGACACATCCAATTGACTAAAATTGTGGTTTAGACATTATCTTTAGTTTATGAATATTTTATATTGCAATGAAGATTGATATTGAATGAGTTTTAAAGTCATTCAACGTTTGCATTTAACATATCTGTAATATACAAGCATTTTAATTTGCAAATTACATTTTAAGTTGTATTTTCTATTTATCAGTTTAATAAATACAAAATATGGTTTTGGAATTGTATAAAAAATATGTATTTTGTATGTTGCGCTCCATACTAGGCAACTTGTGTTATTTTTTTTTGTTTAAACGGACGTCAATAATGGCATTGTAATGGAATATAAAATTGGGGCAATGAAAGACTGGTGAAAGAGGGCAGTGTTTACATTTGGCGCAACTGAGCCAGTCGCTTCGACAGGTCGTCTTGGACTTGCTCCTGAGATGCGGTGGCAGTCTTGCTGCCAATGGTCGATGTCACGTTTGATGGCAACTCCATGTTTATTTCCAATCTGCAAGCAAAACAACGCAAGTATATCAGATTAGTATAGTACCCTTTTTTGCAAATCCCAAAGCCTTTTGGCCACTTACCCTGCCTCATCGGCGATCTGCTGCATCAGCCCGTCGACCTGGTGCTCCGGCGTGCTGATGGTCGTTGTGCTGCTCATCGCATTGTCCATCGTCTTGGTTTGCACGTCCAGGTCTTCGAACTGCTTCTCGAATTTGTCCATAATCTGACTGATCTTTTCCAGGTTCATCGACCGCATCGCCGACTCCATGGCTTTGGTGACGCCGCCAATCGACTGGGTGATCTTCTTTGTGGTCATTGCCGTTTGCACTCGCGAGGCGACCGCGTCAACTCGGGCAGACATTCGCAGGTAGTTCAGTGAGTTGTTGTGCTGGCGGATGGCGTTTTCCGCGTGAATTCGGGCGCCCTCGATGTTGCCTAAAAAATTTGAAAGATGAGATGGAAAGAGCTTTAGCAAATTTGAACAAAGTAAAATGCATGTAAAATTACTACACACCCTTTTGAATGGATTTTTTGCATTTTAGCTTTTCAACGCCTTCCTCCTTGACGCACTTCTTAGAGTTACGTTCCAGCTCCTTGGCGGCAATTTTCAGGTTAAACAAATGTTCTGGAAAAATAAAAAATGTGTTGAATTAGCACACAAAGTTGTAAACGTCTCCGACATCTCAGACAACTTACTCTCCATTGTGTGACACCGGGTGTATATCAAGTGAACGAAATACGGTAAAACTTGTAATGAAAACAGTTAAAGTTGTGACAGTTACTTTTTGGTGAATCTGACACTGCTACCGGAGCACCAAATGGGATCAAAACCTTTGTGTGTGTGAGAAAGAAAAAGGTATTCACCACAAGCTCGATGAATGAGTAATCGACAGAAGCAAACGGTGGTGAGCAATGGAGGCAATCAACAGCAGCCAAAGCAGTGTCGAGGTAATGGTAATCGTAGTGGTTGGCGACGACAGTGCGCATTCAGTTAGTGTGATAACACCGCCAAAGTGTGTGTATGTGTGTGAGTAAGCCTGCAAAGAGTACTGCAATCGCTTTCAATGCACTCAACACACTGCAAAGTGCCAGTCCATTGTAAACACACACACACACACACACACACAACTTCTGACTCACTCGCAGCTGACGTAAATCAGCCACTGACAAACAGAACGTCAGTCACTCACCCACCACCAGAGTACGCTACCAGAGATCTCTGTCAGATACAAACAAATTCTTTAGAAGCAAACAAAAGCAATTGTTTCAAACGTGTAAAAGTTGTAAAATTAAAAACTTTGTAACTGAACAATGTTTGTAAATGAAAAATTACACAATGTTTTTTTATCTAACTTCCCTAAAAAAATGATGTTTCTCTCTCTGCACGCACTTTTTTGCTTCTATAAATTACATAGTTTAAGATTTCAAGAAACTGTTTTCGCACAATAAACAAGCTAAATGGCATCTTTCAAATGGTACCAAATTTGAAGTGATTCAAACACCGAGTGCATTTTTAAGATCATAAATTCGAACTTTCTGAATAAGTTCTATACGATTTGTTTTGACTCTAAAAAATACATCGTGAAAGTTATTGAGCTGCGGTTTTTGCCTGAATACTAAGCTAACGGATACCTACTTATTGGCGTTAAACTCAAAAAGATTTGATCTTTGAGAGTAATTATTACAGTCAGTTAAAAATTTCATATATTAATTTCATATGATTTTTTGAGTTTACATTTATGATTCTATAAATTACATCGTTCAAGATTTCAAAACTCAGTTTTACCTGAAAACAAAGCAAAGTATTGTTTATCTAATGGTATTAAGTTGGGGTTAATTTGACTAACTCAAGTAATTATTATGACCAGTTAAAGATTTCATAAAAATTCTTATATTAATTCCATATGATTTTCCGCATTTACATTTATGATTCTATAAATTACATCTTTCATGATATCTAAACATTGTTTTACTTGAAAACAATGCTAACTACTACCTATCTATTGGTTTTAAATTTAGGTTGATTTGACTTACGGAAGTAATTATTAGAGTCAGTTTTAATTTTTGTACAAATCCCTATTTAAGTTCTATATGATTTTTTTTGCGTTTACATTTATGGTTCTATAAATTACATCTTTCATGATTCTATGACGCGGTTTAGTTTAAAAACAACGCTAATAAACACCTATCTATTGATGTTAAATTTGAGTTGACTGGACTATTAAAAGTATTTTTTATTATGGATTTTCCAAATGACACTGAACAAAATTTTTTACAAATTAACCAGCCAAGTAAACCCCAAATGTTGAAGGCTGGTGTCATTTGGTTGATTGGCACCGACGGCTTGGGGCACAACGAGCTTGCGAGTTGTGTCCCAAGCCGTCGGACGATGCCGATCAACCAAATGACACCAGTCAATGCTTAAAAATTTAGAAAAACTAAAGAGTACGTGTCGCGAAGCGACACTCACGCCCTTGTTGTAATTTAATAAAATATTTAAAATTGTTTTTAAGTAATTTATTTTTATGTGTTTTCTTAAACATTTTAAACTTTTTACTTTTTAATTACACTTTCTATTGTTAAATGTTTTAATTATTTACAAATTTTTGCAGTGCTGTTTTATAATTTTTGAAAAACAAACATTTTATTGTTGCAATCAATTCAGCTAGTAAATAAATAAAATACAATCCTTTTTATTACCGAGCATTTAAACATGCAAACTTTGCGCAAAACGAATTTGTTTAGATTAGCATTTGGAACCACTACAAATGTACGTTTACACAAATCAACTTTTACAATGTTACAAAATAATTTTCCGTTTCTGGATCATCCCAACGGCATCCTTTTCCGCATAAACGTAGAACCGCCCTCTTTGGAACCGGCCGTCCAATGGGAAAGGCGCAGCAGACACAAATGAATAGAATTAGAGGCACAGTCAGCAAACTTTAATCGGTACCAGCTCTGGAGCGTGCCGATTGGGTGCACTTTTTTGTCCGCTGCCCCCCTCTTCTCTCTCTCTCTGCACATCTACAGTCGTCTGTTCTGTCTATGCCATTTTTCTTCTTCCTTTCCTGCCGACATCATCATCATCTCCACCACCATCAACACTAAAAATAAATGGCCACTGACGGGGACAGTCGGTGCTCAATGCGGTCCAGAGTGCCGAGCCGAGCGGACGGCGACAAACAACAGCCGTTAAATTCTTTCCATCAGTATTTCAATCTTAGAGTTTCAGCTGTTTTTAAATAACCAGTTCAAGACAAAATCAGTTGACCCGAATCTCCCCTACCCGTTTGACCCAGCTCGTTCACCTGCCCACCACTTGGCAATGAATCACTTTTCCTCCGGTTGCGTTTCTGCTGCCGACTCGGCGGCAAATGCCGCAGTGGCCATCGCCGCTGCCGCCGCCGCTTCTGCCTCTGCAAACAGCAGCAGCAGCAGCGGCGGCGTCATTGCACCGCCAGCAGCAGCACCGCCGGCAGCAACCCCCTTTGACTACTACTCTCACTATCAGGGCTCATCTGCCGGTCATAATGGGCACTACCAGGCGGGCGCTGGTCAGGGCGCCATGGTCGCCTACGGCAGTCAGCTAAATGGCGCCAATGCCGCGGCAGCTGCGGCGGCGGCGGCAGCCGCAGCAGCTGCCGCAACCGCCGCCGCCGCCGCCGCTGCCCATCACCACCACCAGCACCAGCAAAGCTCAACCGGAAACTCCTCTTATGGTAGTGGCGCCCATCAGCCTCAGTACGTGGAGTCGGCAGCACACCCCTACAGCACAGCCGCTCCCACTGCCTACCCTGCGCAAACCTGTTCGATGGAGTACTTTAGAGGGGGCAAAACTTCTTCAGCAGTTCTGGGCGGTCAGTGCCAGGAGTCAGCAGGCACCTACGCGAACATCTCCTTCAGCACTAGGGCCAAGTACCAGTTGGATTTTAACAACAACAACAACAACAGCAACAGCAATTCCAATGGTGAGGCGGTGAAACGTGAGGAGTCTGAAGAGCAAACGGCGTCAACGGATCATCAGCAGCAGTTGCTTTTGACCGGCGAAGAGTGCGCCGAAAATGGTCAAACGACGAACAACAATAGCAACAGCAACAGCAAAAACAGCCCGTCAAATGCTGTTGTTGGCACAGAGGATGTCGAATCTCACAATGGCGGTAGAAATGATGGCAATGACCACCACCCACAGCTGGCGACCATTTGCAGTGCAGACAGCGACGATGACGTCGACTACGAGGACGATGATGAGGACAACGATGATGATGGCGATGATCCGCTAGATCCGTCCTCCTCCTCTCCGATGGCCAACATCCGAACGCCCATTTACCTGTCGCCCAACTGCATCCTTTACAGTTACATTGGCAGTGACACGCTGGGCGCCATTAATGATCACTTTCAACGGTCCTTCACAATGTGGTTTCAGAATGTGCGAAATTCGAGCGAAACTAAAGGGGGCTCAGCAGCAGCAGCTGAAATCACTTCCTGCAACAGTGGTGGTAACGGAAAGTTTTGGTCACCACAAGCATCTTGCTACTCCAGCTACAAAGGTAACGACACTTCAGCACATTTATAACATTTTCTGCATTAAAAAGGGCTTGTTAGCAGTTTGCTTTCATTCAAATTAATTGTCGGAAAATGGAGTTTGCTGCGTACATTTTTAATTACACGCCGTTCTTTAGACAAAGGTTGTGCATTTTTAATTGAAAGTTGACAGTTTTAGATATGAACTTTAAAGCTTAAACGAGTGACATTCTTTCTAGACGTTTGAGTGCACGCCATTTCCGTTAAGTGCGGCAATGTTGCAGGCTTTAAAATTAATGGAGGGAATTAAAATGCTGCAAAATGCCGCCACTGCTAAAGTGTTGCAGCTATTAACTGTGCTTCAGGACAGTGTTCACTGATCACTGTCCTATCACTACTGTCCTATGCGCGCCCTAGTTAATTGTTTATTTGCCGATGCGCTGGAATGCGTAGGCTTTTCCGGCAGCAATGTGCCTCGTCATCTGATCTCCAACTCCCTGGTAGCTGTCATTTGTTTTGTGCATGTTAACAAAATGCTTTCCTTCTTGGTATCATCACTCTTTTTCCCCTCCTTTACACTGCCTACTTTACACCATCAGTGTTACTCCGTTTTATCGAGAGACTTGTCAGTGCCCAAATTTAATAAAATGGAACAGCAGCCCTCCCCTCACAAAAAAATGTCCTCGTCTATCTTTCATTTCATATGGCTACTTTGTGTTCCTACTTGTTTTTCTCAAAGTCCAATGACAACAATCTTTGGTCTTTTTTATTTTTTCTCCTTTTCTTCTTTTCTGACGACATTTCACGCTCATTTGTCCGTTAATTTGCTTTTGGCTATTCATTACTTCGGTCGAACATTCATTGCAGAGCCGCTGTTAAAATGAACGGACCCGAGCATTACAGGCATTGTTATTAACTTGAGGAATTTATCAGAAAACAAGCCAGTTTTGGGAAGCAGAAAAAATGCCAATTGATGTTTGTGCTTTGCAGTGTAAGCTGGCACAGCCAAGTGTACGGCATGCCTGCACTTGTTCTCTAGTTTTTTGCCTCGTTTTCTCTGAAACATTCCACAAAACTATCATCGTTTTTATTCCCATTTTTTTTGGTTGTTCATTTGCTCATGCGCCTAATGTGGGCACATTTTGAAAGGGCACCAGAGCCAGAATAGAGCGGAAAGTTGAACCTATAAAAGGAAAAATACTCTACTTGGTGCAAAAGTACCAGAATGGGAAAATGTAACAAAGTGTTCACTTAATTTTGTTTAGTATATTGAGTAGCTAACAACACATGACAGTGCATAGATTAAATTGCATTTTTGCAAAAAAAGAATTAATTTGTTTACCTATTTATCTTGTTCTAATATTGTAACATTATTAAATTGAACGATATTTAAATTTATATTGCAAATTGTGTTTGCTTAAAAATTTGCTTTGCTAATGGTTTTTCAATAAACTATTGTTTATTAATTACTAAAAGTTAAAAACCCATGCACAAGCACTACCGCGTTTCAGTAGTTAATTTGCATATTCAAATAAATATGCCTTATCAGCGGTCAAAGGTCAGTTGTGTGCACTAGAGTAGCAAAAGCTCAGTCAGTGAAGCATGGTCAGACAACCGCTACCCAGACTGACCATCTCCACTTCTGCAGCCTGTGTTAGCAGCTAATCTAAATAGTCTATTTAGTCCACTTGCACGTCGCATTCTCTCTCTCTTTCCTTTGCCACGCTTTTAATCTAATCGGCAAACGAGTGAAAAAAAAGATAGAAAGTGGCTAAACGCAGACCAAAAAAAGCTGACGACCGTTTTGTCCAAACCCAAACAGTGCTATCTCTTTGTCTACCTTTCTCTCTCATTTCACAAATGTCTTCTTTCCTTTTCCTCTCCTCTTCTCCTTTTGCAGATGTCCAGTCACAGTCAATTGGAGGCAACGGCGACGCCAACTCCAACTCCAACTCCGCCAGCAGCAGCAGCAGCAGCATCAACCACCGAGCCAGTATTGATAACGTGGTGGCCACCACCACCACCACCACCACCACCACCGAAGTGACAGGGGCCGATGACTCTGAGCAGCAGCGTCAGTCCTCCTCTTCTTCATCTTCTTCAGTGGAACTGGGCAAACAGCAGCAGCAGCAGTCGCCCAGTGTCCAGCAGGCAAGTCCGGTGGCGCTGAAAATGCCATCCAAACAGCAGCAGCAGCAGCACTGCTTATCAGGCGGCAGCAGTTCTGCATCACCAGCCTCACTACGTGCCGCCAGTCAACTAAGTGCTGACCGACAACAACAACAACAGCAGCAGCAGCAGCAGCAACAGCAACAGGACAGCTCTGAACTGAACTCAGAACAAGGTAAAAACTTGAATGAAGAAGAGGAGGAGGAGAAGTCTGGTCAGCAGTCGTTGGGCCCAAATAGTCGGGCCCTGGTGCCCATTTCTAGCAGTGCTGGTGATCATCATCATCAGCAGTACTACAGCTTTCGGTCGGCGCAGTACCACCGACGGTACGAGCGGCGTCGGCGGCGGTGCCTGAAACGCCTGCAGCTGATGGCCACGCCGCTCATTCGGCGCAAGCTGCCGCTCTCCTTTTGGAAGTTCTCCGCCATGTTCTCCTGCTACTACGCAGGCAATGCCGCCTACTCGGCTGCGGTGGCTGCCGCAGCAGTGGTGGGCAGTGGTTCAGCTAGTTCAGTCAGTCCCTCGGCCTTGGGCTACTCCGTGTCGCCGTATTCGATGATGGGAAGAGGGGGTGGTGGTGGAGGGAGTGGCATTATCAACAATGGTGCCAATGATTACCAGGTACCGGAAGGTCGAGGCCACCCTCAGCCTGTCTGTCACCAGCAGATGAGTGCTGCCAACAGCCACTATGGCAGCTATGGAAATGGGGGTGGACACTTCGGCGCAATTGGAGAGCAGGTGGTGAGCAGCCAAGAGGAAGGATCCTCCTCCGTTTACAGTGGACACTATGAAGGTGTGCCTGGCAGCTCACTGGTCAAAAGTGAAAGTGAAGCCAGTGGTAATCTTCAAACGCTGCCCCATCATCATCAGCATTATCATCATCCTCAACACCACCAGACGTCAATGGCAATGAGTAGTCAAACTCACCATCTTTTGCAGTCATCAGCAGTGACTCAAACCACGCACTACCGTTCGCCACTGTCACTCTCCGTCTCTATGACCATTGGAGGGAGCAGCAGCAACAATAACAACAACAACAACAACAACCACAACCACAGCACAACTTCCCAACCGTCAACAACGTTACCCTCCGCCTCATCAGCAAATGTTGATAATGCTCATAATTCTCATTCCCCCTCTATTTCCACAAGCATTGGAGCAAATGGCAGCTCCCTAACGACTCTTCAGCCATCCAACTCATCGCTGACTGCCGTCTCCTCGTCCTCCTTAGCGCCGACTGCCACTGCGACCGCCGCTCTGGCCACACTGAACAGCAACACTGATCTGACGCTGGACATGTCCATTCACATCTCCCCGGCACACCTCGCTCTGGGGGCCACTGCCGGTGGCGGAGCGGTGGCCACCTCAGCACAGACGGCTTTGGCCAATCCGTACACATCCGGTCGCAGTGGTCACCCAATGGAGGCGTCGTCAGCCTCGGGTGCTTCTTTGTACCACCACCACCCCCACACCCCCATCACCCCCACCAGAACCCTCATCACCCTCATCACCCTCATCACCCTCACCACCACTCTAGCTACCTAGGTCTGCTGCAGTCTAGTCTGCAGTCCGAGTCAGCCTATCACCACCACTACTACCAGTACTCTAGCAAGTTCACAGCAGCCGCCGCCGCCGCCTCTGCCGTTTCCTCCTCAACTCCAGCAGCTTCGATCACCTCTGCCAACAAATAGGCGGAATAGTGGACAGCAGCAGTAGTTCGACAGCACTTCGTCCCTACGCTTCAACCTACGCTCCAAATAGCAGCAGTTTTACAGCAGAAAGCGGCTCTTGGGCACGAAGCAACAGCGGCAGCGGCAGCAACAACAACAGCAACAGTACTAGCAATCACCCTTTAAGTACTTCCGCCTACAATGGCCACTCTTCAACGCCCCTTCCCCAACATCCTCATCAAGCTCTCCTCCTCCTCCTCCTCCTCCTCACTATCACCCTTACTCGAGTTCCTTCTCTCAGATGATGATCAACGCCCATCGCCATGACCACAGCACTGCTGCTGCCTACACAAGCAGCAACTACTCTGCTGACACACTGTCAACATCCGAGTTGGCATCATCATCATCAACGACCACAACCACCGCCACTACGACCACTGACTTGTCCTCTGCATATCCTTCTTCGGCAGGACCTTCACACTCGCTTTCTAGTCACCCTAGTCACCTTCACCACCACCTGACCAATCCTCACCACAGCAGCAGCAGCAGCTACAGCAACACCTCTCAATCAGGCAATGGAGGAGGTGGTGGTGGCTATTCTCACCCTGATTCAGTAGTCGGCGGTCTTTCCGTGTCCGGCTCTAGTCCCTTCATAGCCGTGGCAGCGGCGGTTCGCAGCTACCAGGAATCAATGATCAGCGGTCAACATCAACACCAAAGCTACCATCATCAGCAGCATCAACAGCAGCAGCAGTCTAATCACCCTCAGCCGTATCACCACCACCATCAACAGCACCATCACCCTCAGCATCACCCTCACCACCAAGAGCAGTCGAAAGTAGTGGTGGTTGACCACCAGACAACTGACTCAGCAAACACTGGAACAGCAGCATCCTCTTCTCAGCTAGCAGCTAGTCTCTATTTGCAGCACTGAATACTCACATTTTTGCAAGCAGTAGATTTACATTTCACACTACATATCTTTCCAAAATGTAATGCAATTACTGTTTACTGCAGTTTATTCTTTTTTGACATTACAAAAAACTAGTCTAATAAAAGTTTGTAAATGAACATTTAATTAAATGATTTTTTGTTCAAATTAACTGGTGTAGTAGTAGCATCAGCAGCTAGGCAACAGTCGTTAGCTGCAGTGTAAATGTGCAGCCTTTTTTAATGTGAGTAGTCCTTAATAAAGGTCACGTGTCCGGTAGATACCGCAATGTCATTGTCAGTGAAAGTGAAATTTAATTTTGCATCATTGAATCACTTGGCAAACAGTTTAATTAAACAGGAATTTTTATACATTTAAAATAATTATTTTTAAAAGATTATTTTAATAAATTTAGGTAACTTGTAGCTAAAAGTTTTATAGTTTGAAACAAAAAATGCAAATATACAAGTTTTACTTCTGTACATCACCAATTCAGTAGCAGGTGTTCAGTGGCCAAAACGTCAGCTCCCGAACATTCCCTGCACCTGCAAACGTGTTCTACATGCTCGAATTCTTTTCGCCCTCCTCTTCTGTTTTCAAAATTGCATAACTGATTCGTTCCAGTATTACAAATCCACTGCAATGTTGGGTGGCATAGCACACTGAATGCACTCACAGTGCCACAACACTGCCAGTTCAGTGCAATGGCTTAAAATTTGGCTTTTATTTGCCCGTTGGAGCGTCCGCATCGAATTGAGCAATTACGCGTTCAGGCAAGCCGGACATATGAATAATATGAAGAACGTTATTGGATGCTGTTCTCCTCCTTCCTCCTCTATAACTGCAGTCATTTTTTCAGCCATTTCACTCACTTGCTCACTGTTCACCGCTGCTACTGCTAATGCGGTAATCGATGAAAGAGGGTGACACAAAGGAAAACTGTTAGGACCCCACGTTTATTACACTACTTGAGTTTGAAAAGAAAGAGAGAGAGAGAGAGAAAAAGAGAGCGACGGCACTTTTTGCTGTTTAACACTGTTAATCACACAAACTTGACTTTGAATAAAATTAATCTTCTCTCTCACTGAGAAATGCAATTATTAAAATTTTTCAATTCTGCTATGCAAATAAAGTATTTTTTGCAGCGTTTTTGTTTTAACAATCTTTAACCTTAACTTTTATTTAAAAGTTTTTACATAGTTAAAAGTTGTGATAAAATCTTTAATTAGTCATCTACAAAAACAGTTTAAAGTTCATTCAAACTAATGAATGTTTTTTTGTTAATATAAAACTGTGAGTAACACTTCAGAAAATGCTTTCTCCGTATTTTCTTATTCTTCGACTTTGTCTTTTACTCTTCGCTTTTAAGCTCGTAACCGAGCTACTACTGTCCAGCAGCAGCAGTAGTAGCAAGAGAACACGTGCACTGTTTCACCAGTCTCTCTCTCTCTCTCTTTCTCTCTCTCTCTTTCTCTTTCTCTCTGCTTGCCCTCTGACCCTGATCACCCTGATCACCGAGGAATGCACCGCACTGAGCTCACTCTGTGCACGTGTTCTCAATATCTCTCCCCGACGACCACACTTTGACTATGCAGCTATTCAGTGATGCAGCAGTCCTTGTTCTCAGTTTCTCTCTACTGCTCAAACCTTAGCGCTCGATTATTGGCAAATTATCACGCCGCGAAGCGCGTAATCGTTTTATTAATTTGCCAGGGCGACCCTTATTTCTCTTTCTCTCTTTTTCTCTCCTTCATCCCATTATTTATCCATATGTCAAACGACTAAGCATATTAAATTGAAAGCAATACAGACAGACATTATGTCACACAAACACTCACACACGACAGAGCATGATCAATGCGGTGACTTCTACTGCAGCTCAATTTTTTCTATTGCGAACAAAATATTTGTTTTTTGTTAACCCAAAACAAAAATATAATTATATTTTAAATTTTTTAACCATTGTTTTTTGAATTTGTACAATATTTTACAAACAAATTTGTTTTAAATTTTTGTTAGAAAAAACAAACATTTTTATAAACAATGAATCACAGGTATTTGTTTTTGATTAAAATTTGACATTTTGACAAGCAAGGCAACTGACTCGTTTTACTAAATTTCTATGTAGTTTGTGCACACGTTTTCCTTTCTTTCCTGCACTTCCTCCCACCTCATTACGCATATAAATTAAATATGTCTCTGAAATACGTCGTACATCAACTGTGCATCCCTTTGCAAAAGTGTAAAGGAAAACAAGCAAGTGTGATACTTGCTATAATTGGCAGCGTATGCTAAGCTGAAGTCACTGCCGTTAGTGCAACTACTACTGCCTAGATTAGTGTTTAAGGAGATGCGGCACTCTACCTTAAAGTTTGTTTTAAATTTGTATTAAACACTGTTGTAGTTTTTTTAGCTAAAAATCAACTCTGTAACATGGCACTAATTTGCATTTTTGCACCCTCACATCTGTCTTTTTGTCAATTTTGACTTTGAAACACTAACAAAAACAAACAGAGGAAGTTATTGTTTAGATATGCTAAGTTGTGTAGCAAACTTTGCACTTTAAAAAACTAGTTAAATGCAATACTACCGATGTTTTAGAGATTGAAAAAACAAAATGCATTTTACATTTGAAAATAATACATGATTCATTGCCAGAAAAACAACAAAAGCATCGCTGTTATCAAACTATTAGCCTACATTAGCAAAAACTACAACACACAAACGTGCAAGTGACCTGAGTGCAAACCTTACCTGTCCCGTTTAGTGATGTGTTACATGTTTAGTTCGTTTCTATTACCATTACTACTACTATTACCAACAGCAAACACAGTGTCTAAAAACGACTAGTGGCAACAACAGTAAGGTCGAGACTGTTGTCTATGTGCAGTGATGATGATGATGGCGATGACAAAACGTGGCCACTGGAGAGAAGACACACACATACACACACACCACTCGGAAGGTGACACAGTAGCAAGAAAAGTGATGTACAGCAAGCAGATGAATGATTCAGGTAAAGGACACAGACACAGAATATGGATAGAGGCTCTATAACTACGCTGTTATTGGCGAAACAGATGGGGAAAGCAAGTGGGAGAATCGACATGCATTTGGCTTGCATTTGTGTCGTTATTAGCTTAGGAAAATGAGCCCAAAACGACATTCAGTGAACAAAGAAGGGGGAGGCAGTGAAGGAGGCAATGAAGATGCCGAGCCAAAAAAAAGCCCACTACTAGACAAAGAGCTGTAGTAGTAGTAATAGTGTTCCAGCGGACAACAACAACAACGGCAGAAACAAGACAGGCTAAAGATATGTGTTGCCAATTTTGGCCAAATACAGTAAACTCAGTGAGCACCTCACTTGCAATTTGTGAGTAAGTGAGTGACGAATACCACCTCAAAACGGCTGCTGAAAAATAATGAATGTTTTTACAACAAAAAAAGTTGCAGTGCGTTTGTGAATTGGGCATTCATTTTCTGGCCCTAGAGTGCAGCTAACGGTTACACAGTGGCAATGTTTGGCGAGGAATAGCACGTCTACCAATAATACACATGCACACTGCTTGGCTGATGACACCACTGAACAGCTCAGCAAAACGTTCCAATCTGAGACAGAAATTGATAATACAAATTAAGTTGTGTTTGCCAGTACATCAATGGTTGCAAAACCATTGATTGGTTTTTAAATAAATTTAATTTTTAATGTAAACATTTTTTTGTTAGTTTTATATTTTGTCGTATAACAGACACAAATTAAAAATTTTGATTTGTTTAGAGTGTTTAGTTAGTTTAGGGCCTAAACTTGCTACGATAAACAATACACAACAAAAACAAAGATAATTTTCAAGTTCAGTTCATTAAAAGCAAAAACAAAAACATCAAATCGTTGTTTAAAAGTAGGCTTGACTGTTACAAAGCTAGCAACGGCGACCACCTGGTAATGATAATGACATCAAAATCAAGTTCACTGGGAAGAAAACTACAAAGGAAGGAAGGAAAGAAGGCAAAGGGTGAGTGAGAAAGTGTGAGTGATGACTGTTCCAACAACTCAGGCAGACTTTGAGAAAGTGAAAGATTGAAAAAGAGCCGCGGTGATGCTGACGCTGATGGGCGCCAAATATGGTTCGCTCACTGCCGTCAAGTCACCTGGCAGAAAAAACTCATCGAATGCAAAGCTCATTTCTAAACAATGCAGCTAGGCGCTTTATGAAAAAATTTGCCTGTTTACCGAGCTAGCTTAGCTGGCTCAAAAATTAATGTTCTTTTTTTCATTTGTTCTCTCTCTCTCTCTCTCTCTCTCTGTCTCCATTTCTCACTTTCTCTGTCATCATTTGCATCATCATTACTATATTTAGTGGGCACGTCTAAATTTATCGACACTCATATATCGTTTCGTTAACACGTTTGTTTTATTATTCATTTTCTCTTTTACTGCCTGCTAATTTGTCCTCCCCTGTTGCCCTCTAAAGTTGAGGTTGTTGAGGCTGTGGATGCTCTTGATGAGTTTTGATTTGCTCATCTTTTTTTGCAGGCAATTGTTTGTTTCATTTTTGACACATAATGTCAATTAGCGCATTATTTCCTCTTTTTGTTTTCTAAAATATTTAGTTCCCTATTGTTAGCTTTAGGTAATTAAAGAAACTCAAACAACAGAAACACATGCCAATTTGTAATTGTTAGTTTTGACGTTTTTAGAAATTGGGCATTTTATCCTAATGATAAAAATGCCTATTTTTAACTTTTTGACAATAAAAAAATCAAAATTTTATTGATATCCAAGTTGGGTGTAAAAAAATAATTTTTTTTATTGACCGATATTGTGCAAAAAGTTTTGTTCTACTTTAGAAAATCATTTATGATACCAAAATACTAAAAAATAAACAAGTTTTGTTTTTACAAACTTTTGCTTATTTTTCAGTTTAACCGCTCAAAACTGTTATGTGTAAATCGGCAGTTACATTTGCACTTTAAGCGCACTCGCGCCCAGTTTTTCTAGTATCACTTGTTCTTACCGCACCGTTTATGCATTCATTCAGTCATTTAGTCATTTGTTCAATCACTCAGCGCTCACCCGTTACGATGACAAGCGACCAATTTGTCAAGTGCAACTTTGCGGTGTCGCTTTGTCGCCCAATGAGCCCTCTATTGTATTCAACTGCAGGCAAACAAAATCTATTACTGCTTTTTACTTCGCACTGCTAATCCACTGGGACAAATTGAATTAGTGAGGCAAGTGAGTGAGAAAACGAATCCTCATTCTCTCCCCTTACTCGCACCTTACCTAGTTAGTCGCCGGTGACTCTTAAGGAGCAAGCAGGCAGGCAGGCAATTTTGCGTTTCAATGACATCCTCGCTAACTCTGCTAATACGGCAAACACGTCTGTTGGTCTAGGGCAGCAATGGCGGTAGATGCTATTGTCTGAACGACTATCCTCTGCCAACGACAGTCTTATGAATCAGTGTGACTGACTGGCTGACTGGCTGACTGCAATCGAGTGATTCAAAGTCATTCTGTAAGAGGCAAACACGGTGTTTGTGTGTGTGTGTGTTTGTGTGCTCTATTCCTTTCTCCTCTGTAGACAGTCAGACAGACAAGCAGACAGAGGGCCATAAATCGCCAAGTGTAGTGACTTGCGTGACACTGGCAGACGACTTGAGCCACTTTTTTGCGGAGGAAGCGACCGCCGCCGCCGTCTTAGCACTGTTTCAGAGCCGCTGAAAACTCTCACTTTTGTATTTGGAAAGGCACTTGGAAGCGTCGTTCTCAGTCAGTCTCTCTCCCTTCTTTCCCTTCTTCTTCTTTTTCTTTTCATTTCTTGGCCATCTTCAGTTTGTATAAAAGGCCAATTGTCGCAGATGATTATGGTGCAGTCTATCGGCAAAGTGCGTTCAGTGTGTACTTTAGAATTGTGTTTTTGTTTTTTAAGTAAGTTTGTTAGAGTGCCTTAATCAACATTTTAATTTGTAGTTTTGTGTTTTAATTTTTTATCAATTTTTCTGACGCTTACTTATTGATTACAACAACTAGACTGATTTGTGTCTAGACACCAATTCAGCTCAACTTAGTTTGATCAAAAGAAGGTACGGTTTCACTTTTTTTGTTTATAACTAAAATGGAGTAGTATTGTCTGATCAAGAAGCAAAAGTAAAAAAAGTTGCCTAATCAGCCTAAACGTTTGATAACAAGCAACTTTTTTTATTTCTCTTTGGCTCAGACAAACACCACTTTTAGTTATAAAATGACTTTCATATAAACTAACAGCCCAAAAAACCTACCATTTAAACCTTTAAAACCAACCCAAATCTTGAAACGTAGGATGCGTTTCTTCTCCCCCTCGCTGGCCATTGGCCTCCTCTCTGCTGTGCTGTCTGCACGCCACCACCCCTCCGTCCGCGGATACTACTTTCCGAGTCGAAGGAGGAACCTGGCGACGTTGGAGTCCACTCCGGGCGTGTCCATTGTCTACCCCGGGCGGTGGGTCCGTCGGCCACCGAGGTGGAGGGAGCGCCCAGTGATGTGAAGGAAGTGAAGAGGTGGCCACAGCAGCCACTACGACCACCACTGCACCACCGACTACCACCACGACCACCGTACCGCCGACGCAGAGGCGCCACCACACGACGACGACCACTGCTGCGCCCACGACCACTGAGCGTCCTCCTCAGAGAGTACTCCAGGTATGGCAACATTTGCTTGCGTCCATTGTCACGTCTGTTTCTGCTAATCCCTTCTCCTATTCACCCGATCCCTCTCATCATTACTCAATACACTCACACAAACACTCCTGTACACTACTTTTGTCCTTCAGGTACGTCTTCGAGCAGCAGCAGCAGCACTACCACTCCACCATCTGCCTCTGTGGAGGCTAATGTCAACCTTCCATTTGGCATTCGCGCATCTGCTTCTGCCTCCTCTGTTTCTTCTTCTCCGTCGGTTTCGAGCAGCAACAACAATGGCGGAGTGAACCGCCTCTGGCACTACAACTCCCAGGGCCTGAACACCAATTCCATCTGGTTCAGTCCGGTCAGTTCCAGTTCTCGAGCCGCCGGAAGAAGCGGTGGTCTCACCGGAAGTGCCGCCTTCGACTCTGAGTCCGGCCTAGAGTCGAATCAGTCGCCGGTCAGCGTTCGACCGGAAGCTGCCCTCTCAACCGTCTCCACGCAGGCGTCTTTGCCGTCGCCCACTGCTTCGACGACCACCACCACCACCACGACCACTTCCGCCGCCGCCTCTCCCAATCCCGTCTTCTTCCGTCGTCAGCCCATTCTGGCGGACGAGAACTCTGCCTCTTTGGAAATTGACGGCAACTCGCTGAGCAGGCGCATCGGCTCGCCCACCAATCGAGCCGTGGTGGGCTCCTTTGGCGAGTACCGAGGTCGAGGCGAATCGGAGCGCAACCTTTACTACCCGGACATCTCTCGAATTCAGTCGGTCAACTCTAATTCGGCCAACTCGGTCAACTCTGGTTTGCTTGCCTCCTCCTCTTCTTCATCTTCCTCCTCGACATCTGCTTCCTCTTCTGCTTCAACTGCTGCCAGCAACTCTGCCGCCTCTTTTGGTTTCAAGGGCGGTGCAGGTAAGCAAGGCAAACTGTTATGCACATTTTTTTGCTTAAAGTTATCACATATTTTGATTTGAATAGGCTTTCAGTCAAATCAGAACCTGTGGACGCAAAGTGAACGTTTCACTGCGCCGGTAAAGTCCGTCCGGAAGGTCGTCAAGACCAGCTCCCAGCTGCAGAATGAGGCCGCAGAGAAAACGACTTTCAACCGGGAGCCGGTGCGCGTTCGAGTAGTCGTACAAAAGCCACAACTTACCACTGGCTCATTCGGTGGCGTGAAGGCGAATTCCAGAACAACTACCTCGAGCGACTGCAGGAGGCAAACAATAACCGAAAATCTCAAGCTACTGTTTTACTTCAGCTGCAGCCGCCGCCGCCGCCTCAGCCTCCTCTTCGCAGTCCTTCTTCACCACGGCAGCCAAGTCCTCCAAAACCGTCTCCAAGTTCAACGAGTACGCCTCCAAGGCGACTGACTCATCGGAAAAGGAGTACGTCCAGGTGACCAACCAGTTCACGCATGCAGGCATTAAGTCACCGCCGCCGCCACCACCAAAGCCAGCGGCTGTGAAGACGACGACGTACGCCACCAAGTCGGCGGTGAAATCCGTCGTGCGACAGCCCGTTTTTGAGCAGCAAACCTATGATCGCTATGAGGTTGAGCAGGTACGCACAAAAAAATGTGTTAAACATTGTCAAAATGTTAAAAACTGATTTTCTGAAATTTTTTATCTTTACTTTTTTACACTTTGTTAGCCCGAACCGGAGCCGTACTCGTACAACTGGCAGTACGGCGACGAGACCGGAAACGGCCAGTTTCCGCCGGAGGAGCAGGACAAGAATGGCGTCGTTCGCGGCTCGTACGGCTACACTGACGCATGGGGACTGTACCGCGTGGTGGACTTCATTGCCGACAAGGACGGCTACCGAGGTACTTGATGGAATATCTTTGTTTATTAAGTTTTACTGATGAAAATCAATCGTCCCCCACCTTTTCCCAATTATCAGCCTCAATTCGCTCAACGAGCCTGGTCTGGTGGAGCGCAACCCGGTCACCAATCAGGTGGATGCGCCGGCAACATCAAGATCGCCGCCGAGGACACGCCACAGAAGGTGGTCGAGTTGATGCGGCTGACTAAGCCGAAAAGGTACCTACCAGAGTACCAGATGTCATTTTTCCACTTTTCTTATTCTGTTTGCATCAACACTGATTTATTTCACAAAAACAAATTTACAAAAGTAAATTCTCAATACCAACCAAATCTCAACAAAATCGCCTTTTATACTCAAACTCAATGACATGCACTGTTTTTAGACGTAACGTTTGCTGCTATAAAACTTGCTCCAATTTTCACAGCATTTGATTCTCTTTCTATCGCTCTTGACTGTTGATATAACTTATGTACTTTTTCAACTTTTATACTTTGTTTAGTGAAAGTTTAAATAAAAATATTTGTTGTGTTTGTTTTAAATTTAGCATTTCATTGTGGGAAATAACTGAAAAATTCATTGTTAAATTATTAAAAAGTTAATTAAAAATAAAAAATGGTTTTGAGTTTGAGTAGAAAGAGAGCAGGCTGTTCGGACTGTTTAACGTGGTCGTATTGACTTTGCCGGCAAAGTTCAAAGGTGGTGAGAGTTCAGACTGTTTGTTGGGTGAGGCGACGTGAGTAGTGGAAGTGATGCTGTCCAACGATTCAATGGGCGCATTCTGCATAAACTCTGCCAGTGGCGTGTACACTGTCGCCGGAGTGGTGAAGTCTATTTCAGTGTTGGAAAAGGGGAAGTTTTCATTGCGAAATGCTGCTGATTTTGCGCTTTTCTTTGTCTGCTTCTTTGTTGGCCTGTTCAGCTTTCGGTTGATCTCATTAATCATCGGGTGCTTTAACGCTTCATGTGGCTCCAGAACTTCAGTTGTCTTTACCACTTTCACCATCTTGCTGAGGCTGGGCATGTTGATGGTCAGTTTATGCGGACTGGGTGAACTAAAATTGGCCGGACCCTGGTTGACGGTAGAGTTGACCACGGTCAACTTGGAGCCACCGTTGGGCAGCTTTTCAAATGTTTGGTAATTTTGAACAAAAGGTCGTCGCTCAACTGCTGTCGTGGAGGAATCAGAATCTAAGGTTTGCACTGAAGAAAGCGGTGGTAGTGGTGAGGTGGTCACATCTTCTTTTTCTGTTTTTAAATCACCTTTTCCCTCCAAGTCAGCCTGCTGCTTTTGAGGCGCTTTATGCTGCGGTTTGTGATCAGAGGGCGCAAATGAGATTATCTGCGAGAAGGGCTGCTCATTAAGCAGCAGTGGTTGCTGCTGTTGAACACGTGGTCGGTAGAAGAGCGAAGAAGAGGGGCTTTTTCTGGGAACAAGTGAGCTAGTTCCAGAAGTTGGAGTCAATCCTGGAAAACTTGACGACGGGTGTGTTGCCTCCACTGCATCCTGAAAGGTGAAAAGGTGCGTCTTTGTAGGCGCTGGCGAGACAATGGTAGGAAGGTAGGCGGGATCATGGGAAAAGGCTTTCACAGCATGTCGTTCCGCCGCCCTCAGGTGACCTAGCTGGTGGTGACGACTGATGATGTTGTTCAGTCGCATTGCTGGTGGCCGGGCCGCCGGCGGTGTGTTGATGATGTAGTGCACCTGCTCCACTGGATCCTCCAGCACCGGACTGAAGGCGGCTGAAAGCGGCAGTTTAACTGGCTGGCTTTGCTGGCTGCCAGAATTACTGCCGAAGCTGTTAAAGATGTTAGAGAGGAATCGACTGTTTCCGCTGAGGATGACTTGAGAACTGGACTGCGAACGTACTCGGCGTTGTAGGTGGAGGGAGAGGCTCGGTACATTCGGTCGATGATTCGCGTAAGGACGCTTTCTCGCTGAGGTGGCCGAGGTGCTGGTGCTGGTGCTGGTGGCCGCCTGCAGTGTGGCCGCGTTTGGATTGAAGTTGAGCGTAAAGCTAGGCTCAGCGTCTGCCATCTAGAGAGGTTGAAACCAGTTAGATTACAAACAAACAAAACTGTAAAGGAATGATATTGTTTTTGGTTGCATATATTACCGCTTTTGCGTGGTAGTTCATCTTCTTGAGGTACTGCTCAAAGGAGTCTCGATTATTTTGATAACCAGTGATGATCTGTCGGTTGATCTGCGCCAGCTCGTCGTCCAGCATTTCACTGCTTAGCGTCGGTTGGAGTACCTGTTTGAGGGCTTCCGGTGGCAGTATTTGCGGTGGATGGTGGTGGTCGTGGTGGTGGTCAAAACCGTGGTCTCCCTGATGGTGTTCACTGTCGTACAGTGGCGGCGGTATCTGCGGCATACCGTAGCCGGCTTCAAGAGACGAGACAGACGGGTCGTCATTGGGCGGTGCTGATTGCTGCAGCAGTGCTCTCACCCTCTTCAGACTCCTCCAGCACTGATGGATTGTAGCCATCCTGGTGGGGTGGTGGTGGTGGTGATCACTGATGGGGTCATAGTGAAGCTGAGATTGGGAGGAGCTGTGGCGCTCGCCGGAATCAACTTCAGTGAACCTTTGCGTTTCATTTGCCACCAGATTTATGTCACTATTTTTTCTATCACCACTATTCTTTTTCATTCTTTTCTAAGTTTTCTTGGCGTTCTGGTTTGACCAGCGTCATCGGCGGTGCACTCTCTGCGGTGTAGTACACTTTGTGAATTTGAATCTTTGGCAGCTTAATTACGGAGTGGTGGTGATGGTGAATGTGGTGTGTGGTTGATGGCCGGTGACGGTTTGGGAGAGTCAAACAGAAAGTACCGTTTAGGGGGAAAAAAGAACCGATGGCGGAGTGGTCGTTGAGGTGGTGGTCGTGGTCATCTCATCTTTATTTTTGTGGTCATTGGTATTTCCGGTGTTGAATACTGCCAAAACTGTTGTTAGCTACTATAGTTGGCCAGCATTGAGCACTGACAATTATTGCAGAAAAAAGAATGATTGTCAAAGTGGTCTTCATTTTCTAAGTTAAATTTTGATTGATAAGTTTTTTGGAGGATTTTTTACTAACAGCGACAAACAGAGCTGCTTTGGCACAGTTTTTCAACTGTCAACTCTCTCTAGAGTCACCGTTTGTCACTATCGGTCGTCACCACATGACAACTGTCGTCGCACCAAACACTGTCCATTTTACTATCTTCTTCTTCTTCTTCATGTTTTTTCGACAATCTCGTTCATCTTGACTCTCAATCTCCCGTTTTCTCTCTCTCTTTCTTATCGGTTGTCATAAACTTGCCCAGCTGCACAACTGCACCAAACACTTGATAGCTAATAGACACATTGTATGGTGGTAGCGGCCTGCGACAGTAGACCTGCGACCATTACACACTGGCCAATTGATTGATTGATTTGTCCGAATGGCGACAGTACGACTGACTGACTGAGTAGCCTGTAATGTTGAAGTAACCGCAGTTTGCGCGGCGTCGGGCGCAGTGTAAGGTGGCCATCAGACAACGGTGGTCTTCGCTGACGATCACACAACGATTACCACGACCAACACTGCATACTACTAATTTCACCGCCGCGGCTTTTCTCTTCTTCATTTTTCTGTCTTTGTGCCGCAATCAAGGCAGTCTTTTGGGCTGCAACTGAGCACTGCAACAGCAGCAAAAGATGGCCGTAAATAATCTTAAACGAGATTATCAAACGAAAACTGCTGCACAGTTGAACTGTCACGTTGTTCGACCGCCTGTGCCTGCGTTTCATCAGTCAGTCAGTCGTTCAGTCTCATTCATTCATTCATTCATTTACCTTCTCCGTTTGCGTCGTGATTTACTCGGCGAGCACTGAGTCTACGGTGTATACTGGGTGAAATGTCACCAATCGAAGATGGTGGTGGCAGTGTGATCGAGAACACTACATAAAGCACCAAAAGAAGAGAAGAAGAAAAAGAAGAAGAAACACATGTTCACTGAGGCACGACAAATTGAGCTTTGAACTGTTTCGTTGGTCGTCGCCGTGATTAAGGGAAATATGGTCAACTTTGTTTTGCAGTTCTTCCCGACAGCAGCAGCAGTTAGTCCATTTCCAAGTTTTTCTGTCACTGGTGACTGCCATTACGCGCACACTATCGCGCACAACATCGTCCTCGTATGATGTCCCGTCATCGTCGTTGTAATGATCTACGATCCCCAATGTTATTGTTTTTCAGTCAGGCTGTCAGCCATTAGTCAGTCAGTGAGAGCTAACAACGAAGTGCAAACTAGTGTGGTGCTAACACTTTTAGTGGCGTCTCTATTATCTTCCTTACTCGCCACTACTACCTGTTATTAATGACAACTTTATTTCGCTTGAGTAGGAACAAACACACACACACAATTGCTGAGAAGCTCAACAGATGGTTACCCTTGTTTTCGTTCACAGACTGACACCAAATAAAGT
>JAMZRA010000070.1:0-52446 GCA_024499935.1 Tyrophagus putrescentiae
ACTTTATTTGGTGTCAGTCTGTGAACGAAAACAAGGGTAACCCAGCTGTTGTGCTTTTTCAAACAGTATGTGTGTGTGTGTGTTTGTTTCCTACTCAAGTGAAAATAAAGTTGTCATTAATAACAGGTAGTTGTGGCGAGGAAGGGAAGATCAATAGGAGACGCCAACTAAAAGTGTTAGCACACACACTAGTTTTGCACTTCGCTGTTAGCTCTCACCTACTGACTAATGGCTCTGACTAAAAAACAATAACATCGGCGAGATCGTAGATCAATTACCAACGACGATGACGGGACATCATCACGAGGACGATTATTGTGCGCGATAGTTGCTTGGTAATGGCAGTCACCAGTGACAGAAGAACTTGGAAATGGACTACTGCTGCTGCTGTCGGGAAGAACTGCAAAACAAAGTTGACCATATTTCCCTTGATTGACGGCGACGACCAACAAAATCAGTTCAAAGCTCAATTTGTCGTGCCTCAGTGAACACTGTGCTTCTTCTTCTTTTTCTTTTTCTTTTTTTTGGTGCTTTATGTATGTGTCTCGATCACCACTGCCACCACCATCTTCGATTGGTGACCATTATCACCCAGTAGTACACCGTAGACTCAGTGCTCGCCGAGTAAATCACGACGCAAGCGGAGGAAGGTAAATGAATGAATGAATGAATGAATGAACGACTGACTGACTGAGTGAAACGCAGGCACAAGCGGTCGAACAACGGTGACAGTTCACTGTGCTGCAGTTTTCGTTTGATTATCTCGTTTAAGGATTTTTACGGCCATCTTTGTTGCTGTTGCTGTTGCTGTTGCTGCTCATGTTGCAGCCCAAAAGACTGCTTGATTGCGGCAAAAGGACAGGGAGAAGAGAAGAAAAAGCCGCGGTGGTGAAATTAGTAGTAGTGCAGTGTTGGTCGTGTGTAATCGTTGTGTGATCGTCAGTGGCGAAGACCACCGTTGTCTGGATGGCCACCTTACACTGCCGCCCGACGCCCAGAAACTGCCGTTACTTGCTAACATTTACAGGCTAGCTCAGTCAGTCGTACTGTCGCCTATTCGGACAAATCAATCAATCAATCAATTGGCCAGTGAGTAATGGTCGCAGGTCTACTGTCGCAGGCCGCTACCATTACAATGTGTCTATTAGCTAGTCAGCTAGTGTTTGGTGCAGTTGTGCAGCTGGGCATGTTTTAATGACAAACGATAAGAAAGAGAAAAAGGGAAAACGGGGGATTGAGAGTCAAGATGAACGAGATTGTCGAAAACACATGAAGAAGAAGAAGAAGAAGAAGACGTTAGTAAAATGGACAGTGTTTGGTGCGACGACAGTTTGCTATGTGGTGACGACCGATAGTGACAAACGGTGACTTTTGAGAGAGTTGACAGTTGAAAAACTGTCGCAAAGCAGCTTTGTTTGTCGCTGTTAGTAAAAAATCTTTCAAAAAACTTATCTATCAATATCCAACTTAAAAAATGACGATTACTTTGACAATCATCTTTTTGTCTGCTATGATTGTCAGTGCTCAGTGCTGGCCAACGGTAGTAGCCAACAACAACAGTTTTAGCAGTATTCAACAGCAGGAAAAACCAATGACCACAAAAGCGACCAAAACCACCACAACAACTTCAACGACCACTCCGCCATCGGTTCTCTTTCCCCCCAAACGGTACTTTTTGTTTGACTCTCCAAAACCGTCCCCGGCCATCAACACTCACCACATTCACCATCACCACCACTCCGCTATTAAGCTGCCAAAGATTCAAATTCACAAAGTGTACTACACCGCAGAGAGTGCACCGCCGATGACGCTGGTCAAACCAGAACGCCAAGAAAACTTTAGAAAAGAAATGAAAAAGAATAGTGGTGATAGAAAAAATAGTGACATAAATCTGGTAGCAAATGAAACCCAAAGGTTTACTGAAATTGATTCCGGCGAGCAACACAGCTCCCCATCTCAGCTTCACTATGATCCCATCAGTGATCACCACCACCACCACCCCCACCAGGATGGCTACAATCCATCAGTGCTGGAGGAGTCTGAAGAGGTGTGAGGAGGCACTGCTGCAGCAATCAGCACCGCCCAATGACGACCCGTCTGTCTCGTCTCTTGAAGCCGGCTACGGTATGCCGCAGATACCGCCGCCACTGTACGACAGTGAACACCATCAGGGAGACCACGGTTTTGACCACCACCACGACCACCACCATCCACCGCAAATACTGCCACCGGAAGCCCTCAAACAGGTACTCCAACCGACGCTAAGCAGTGAAATGCTGGACGACGAGCTGGCGCAGATCAACCGACAGATCATCACTGGTTATCAAAATAATCGAGACTCCTTTGAGCAGTACCTCAAGAAGATGAACTACCACGCAAAAGCGGTAATATATGCAACCAAAAAACAATATCATTCCTTTACAGTTTTGTTTGTTTGTAATCTAACTGGTTTCAACCTCTCTAGATGGCAGACGCTGAGCCTAGCTTTACGCTCAACTTCAATCCAAACGCGGCCACACTGCAGGCGGCACCAGCACCAGCACCAGCACCTCGGCCACCTCAGCGAGAAAGCGTCCTTACGCGAATCATCGACCGAATGTACCGAGCCTCTCCCTCCACCTACAACGCCGAGTACGTTCGCAGTCCAGTTCTCAAGTCATCCTCAGGCGGAAACAGTCGATTCCTCTCTAACATCTTTAACAGCTTCGGCAGTAATTCTGGCAGCCAGCAAAGCCAGCCAGTTAAACTCCGCTTTCAGCCGCCTTCAGTCCGGTGCTGGAGGATCCAGTGGAGCAGGTGCACTACATCATCAACACTCCGCCGGCGGCCCGGCCACCAGCAATGCGACTGAACAACATCATCAGTCGTCACCACCAGCTAGGTCACCTGAGGGCGGCGGAACGACATGCGGTGAAGGCTTTTTCCCATGATCCCGCCTACCTTCCTACCATTGTCTCGCCGGCGCCCACAAAAACGCACCTTTTCACCTTTCAGGATGCAGTGGAGGCGAACCCGTCGTCAAGCTTTCCAGGATTGACTCCCACTTCCGGAACAAGCTCACTTGTTCGCAGCAAAAGCCCCTCTTCTTCTCTCTTCTACCGACCACGTGTTCAACAGCAGCAACCACTGCTGCTTAATGAGCAGCCCTTCTCGCAGATAATCTCATTTGCGCCTTCTGATCACAAACCGCAGCATAAAGCGCCTCAAAAGCAGCAGGCTGACTTAGAGAAAAGATGATTCGAAAACAGAAAAAGAAGAAATGACCACCTCACCACTTCCACCGCTTTCTTCAGTGCAACCTTAGATTCTGACTCCTCTACGACAGCAGTTGAGCGACGACCTTTTGTTCAAAATTACCAAACATTTGAAAAACTGCCCAACGGTGGCTCCGAGTTGACCGTGGTCAACTCTACCGTCAACCAGGGTCCGGCCAATTTTAGTTCACCCAGTCCGCATAAACTGACCATCAACATGCCCAGCCTCAGCAAGATGGTGAAAGTGGTCAAAACAACTGAAGTTCTGGAGCCACATGAAGCGCTAAAGCACCCGATGATTAATGAGATCAACCGAAAGCTGAAAGGCCAACAAAAAAGCAACAAAGAAAGGCTTAAAATCAGCAGCATTTCGCATTGAAAAGGCCCACTTACCAGCACTGAAATAGACTTCACCACTCCGGCGACAGTGTACACGCCACTGGCGAGTTTATGCAGAACGCGCCCATTGAATCGCTGGACAGCATCACTTCCACTACTCACGTCGCCTCACCAAAACAGCCTGAACACTCACCACTTTGAACTTTGCCGACAAAGTCAATACGACCACGTCAAACAGTCGAACAGCCTGCTCTCTTTTACTCAAACTCAAAACCATTTTTTATTTTTAACTAACTTTTTAATAATTTAACAATATCTTTTCAGTTATTTTCACAATGAATGTTAAATTTAAAACAAACACAACAATATTTTTATTTAAATTTCACTTAACAAATATAAAAGTTGAAAAATACATAAGTTATATCAACAGTCAAGAGCGATAGAAAGAGAATCAAATGTTGTGAAAATTGGAGCAAGTTTTATGGCAGCAAACGTTACAAACAGTCTAAAAACAGTGCATGTCATTGAGTTTGAGTATAAAAGGCGATTTTGTTGAGATTTGGTTGGTATTGAGAATTTACTTTTGTAAATTTGTTTTTGTGCAAATAAATCAGTGTTGATGCAAACAGAACATGAAGAAAAGTGGAAAAAAGTGACACTGGTACTATGGTAGGTACCTTTTTGGCTTAGTCAGCCGCATCAACTCGACCACCTTCTGTGGCGTGTCCTCGGCGGCGATCTTGATGTTGGCCGGCGCGTCCACCTGATTGGTGACCGGGTTGCGCTCCACCAGACCAGGCTCGTTGAGCGAATTGAGGCTGATGATTGGGAAAAGTGGGGGACGATTGATTTTCATCAGTAAAATTAATAAACAAAGATATTCCATCAAGTACCTCGGTAGCCGTCCTTGTCGGCAATGAAGTCCACCACGCGGTACAGTCCCCATGCGTCAGTGTAGCCGTACGAGCCGCGAACGACGCCATTCTTGTCCTGCTCCTCGCGGCGGAAACTGGCCGTTTCCGGTCTCGTCGCCGTACTGCCAGTTGTACGAGTACGGCTCCGGTTCGGGCTAACAAAATGTACAAAAGTAAAGATAAAAAAATGTCAGAAAATAGTTTTTAACATTTTGACAATGTTAACACATTTTTTTGGCGTACCTGTCAACCTCATAGCGATCATAGGTTTGCTGCTCAAAGACGGGCTGTCGTACGACGGATTTCACCGCCGACTTAGTGGCGTACGTCGTCGTTTCACAGCCGCTGGCTTGGTGGTGGCGGGGTGACTTATGCCTGCATGCGTGAACTGATTGGTCACCGTAACGTACTCCTTCTCCGAGGAGTCAGTCGCCTTGGAGGCGTACTCGTTGAACTTGGAGACGGTTTTGGAGGACTTGGCTGCCGTGGTGAAGAAGGACTGCGAAGAGGAGGCTGGCGGCGGCTGAGCTGAAGCAGTAGCTTGAGATTTTCGGTTATTGTTTGCCTCCTGCAGTCGCTCGAGGTAGTTGTTCTGGAATTCCGCTTCACGCCACCGAATGAGCCAGTGGTGATTTGTGGCTTCTGTACGACCACTCGAACGCGCACCGGCTCTCGGTTGAATGTCGTCTTCTCTGCGGCCTCATTTAGCAGCTGAGAGCTCGTCTTGACGACCTTCCGGACGGATTTTACCGGCGCAGTGAAGCGCTCACTTTGCGTCCACAGGTTCTGGTTTGACTGAAAGCCTATTCAAGTAAAATATTGTGATAACTTTAAACAAAAAAAATGTGCATAACAGTTTGCCCTGCTTACCTGCACCGCCCTTGAAACCAAAAGAGGCGGCAGAGTTGCTGGCAGCAGTTGAAGCGGAAGAGGAAGCAGATGTCGAGGATGAAGATGAAGAGGAGGAGGAGGCGGCAAGCAGACCAGAGTTTGCCGAGTTGGAGTTGGCCGACTGAATGCGAGAGATGTCAGGGTAGTAGAGGTTGCGCTCCGATTCGCCTCGACCTCGGTACTCGCCAAAGGAGCCCACCACGGCTCGATTGGTGGGCGAACCGATGCGTCTGCTCAACGAGTTGCCGTCAATCTCCGAAGAGGCAGAGTTCTCGTCCGCCAGAATGGGCTGACGACGGAAGAAGACGGGATTGGGGGAGGCGGCGGCGGAAGTGGTCGTGGTGGTGGTGGTGGTCGTCGAAGCAGTGGGCGACGGTAAAGACGCTTGTGTGGAGGCGGTTGAGAGGGCAGCTTCCGGTCGAACGCTGACCGGCGACTGACTCGACTCTAGGCCGGACTCAGAGTCAAAGGCGGCACTTCCGGTGAGGCCACCGCTAGTTCTTCCAGCGGCGGCAGCGGCTCGAGAACTGGAACTGACCGGACTGAACCAGATGGAGTTGGTGTTCAGGCCCTGGGAGTTGTAGTGCCAGAGGCGGTTCACTCCGCCATTGTTGTTGCTGCTCGAAACCGACGGAGAAGAAGAAACAGAGGAGGCAGAAGCAGATGCGCGAATGCCAAATGGAAGGTTGACATTAGCCTCCACAGAGGCAGATGGTGGAGTGGTAGTGCTGCTGCTGCTGCTCGAAGACGTACCTGAAGGACAAAAGTAGTGTACAGGAGTGTTTGTGTGAGTGTATATGAGTAATGATGAGAGGGATGATCAGGGTGAATAGGAGAAGGGATTAGCAGAAACAGACAGTGACAATGGACGCAAGCAAATGTTGCCATACCTGGAGTACTCTCTGAGGAGGACGCGTCAGTGGTCGTGGGCGCAGCAGTGGTCGTCGTCGTGGTGGTGGTGGCGGCCTCTGCGTCGGCGGTAGCGGTGGTCGTGGTGGTAGTCGGTGGTGCAGTGGTGGTCGTAGTGGCTGCTGTGGCCACCTCTTCACTTCCCTTCACATCACTGGGCGCTCCCTCCACCTCGGTGGCCGACGGACCCACCGCCCGGGGGTAGACAATGGACACGCCCGGAGTGGACTCCAACGTCGCCAGGTCCTCCTTCGACTCGGAGAAGTAGTATCCGCGGACGGAGGGGGTGGTGGCGTGCAGACAGCACAGCAGCAGGAGGAGGCCAATGGCCAGCGAGGGGGAGAAGAAACGCATCCTACGTTTCAAGATTTGGGTTGGTTTTAAAGGTTTAAATGGTAGGTTTTTTGGGCTGTTAGTTTATATGAAAGTCATTTTATAACTAAAAGTGGTGTTTGTCTGAGCCAAAAAGAAATAAAAAAAGTTGCTTGTTATCAAACGTTTAGGCTGATTAGGCAACTTTTTTTACTTTTGCTTCTTGATCAGACAATACTACTTTATTTTAGTTATAAACAAAAAAGTGAAACCGTACCTTCTTTTGATCAAACTAAGTTGAGCTGAATTGGTGTCTAGACACAAATCAATCTAGTTGTTGTAATCAATAAGTAAGCATCAGAAAAATTGACAAAAAATTAAAACACAAAACTACAAATTAAAATGTTGATTAAGGCACTCTAACAAACTTACAAAAACACAATTCTAAAGTACACACTGAACGCACTTTGCCGATAGACTGCACCATAATCATCTGCGACAATTGGCCTTTTATACAAACTGAAGATGGCCAAGAAATGAAAAGAAAAAGAAGAAGAAGGGAAAAGAAGGGAGAGAGAACTGACTGAGAACGACGCTTCCAAGATGCCTTTCCAAATACAAAAAGTGAGAGTTTTTCAGCGGCTCTGAAACAGTGCTAAGACGGCGGCGGCGGTCGCTTCCTCCGCAAAAAAGTGGCTCAAGTCGTCTGCCAGTGTCACGCAAGTCACTACACTTGGCGATTTATGGCCCTCTGTCTGCTTGTCTGTCTGACTGTCTACAGAGGAGAAAGGAATAGAGCACACAAACACACACACACAAACACCGTGTTTGCCTCTTACAGAATGACTTTGAATCACTCGATTGCAGTCAGCCAGTCAGCCAGTCAGTCACACTGATTCATAAGACTGTCGTTGGCAGAGGATAGTCGTTCAGACAATAGCATCTACCGCCATTGCTGCCCTAGACCAACAGACGTGTTTGCCGTTATTAGCAGAGTTAGCGAGGATGTCATTGAAACGCAAAATTTGCCTGCCTGCCTGCTTGCTCCTTAAGAGTCACCGGCGACTAACTAGGTAAGGTGCGAGTAAGGGGAGAGAATGAGGATTCGTTTTCTCACTCACTTGCCTCACTAATTCAATTTGTCCCAGTGGATTAGCAGTGCGAAGTAAAAAGCAGTAATAGATTTTGTTTGCCTGCAGTTGAATACAATAGAGGGCTCATTGGGCGACAAAGCGACACCGCAAAGTTGCACTTGACAAATTGGTCGCTTGTCATCGTAACGGGTGAGCGCTGAGTGATTGAACAAATGACTAAATGACTGAATGAATGCATAAACGGTGCGGTAAGAACAAGTGATACTAGAAAAACTGGGCGCGAGTGCGCTTAAAGTGCAAATGTAACTGCCGATTTACACATAACAGTTTTGAGCGGTTAAACTGAAAAATAAGCAAAAGTTTGTAAAAACAAAACTTGTTTATTTTTTAGTATTTTGGTATCATAAATGATTTTCTAAAGTAGAACAAAACTTTTTGCACAATATCGGTCAATAAAAAAATTATTTTTTTACACCCAACTTGGATATCAATAAAATTTTGATTTTTTTATTGTCAAAAAGTTAAAAATAGGCATTTTTATCATTAGGATAAAATGCCCAATTTCTAAAAATGTCAAAACTAACAATTACAAATTGGCATGTGTTTCTGTTGTTTGAGTTTCTTTAATTACCTAAAGCTAACAATAGGGAACTAAATATTTTAGAAAACAAAAAGAGGAAATAATGCGCTAATTGACATTATGTGTCAAAAATGAAACAAACAATTGCCTGCAAAAAAAGATGAGCAAATCAAAACTCATCAAGAGCATCCACAGCCTCAACAACCTCAACTTTACAGGGGAGGACAAATTAGCAGGCAGTAAAAGAGAAAATGAATAATAAAACAAACGTGTTAACGAAACGATATATGAGTGTCGATAATTTAGACGTGCCCACTAAATATAGTAATGATGATGCAAATGATGACAGAGAAAGTGAGAAATGGAGACAGAGAGAGAGAGAGAGAGAGAACAAATGAAAAAAAGAACATTAATTTTTGAGCCAGCTAAGCTAGCTCGGTAAACAGGCAAATTTTTTCATAAAGCGCCTAGCTGCATTGTTTAGAAATGAGCTTTGCATTCGATGAGTTTTTCCTGCCAGGTGACTTGACGGCAGTGAGCGAACCATATTTGGCGCCCATCAGCGTCAGCATCACCGCGGCTCTTTTTCAATCTTTCACTTTCTCAAAGTCTGCCTGAGTTGTTGGAACAGTCATCACTCACACTTTCTCACTCACCCTTTGCCTTCTTTCCTTCCTTCCTTTGTAGTCTTCTTCCCAGTGAACTTGATTTTGATGTCATTATCATTACCAGGTGGTCGCCGTTGCTAGCTTTGTAACAGTCAAGCCTACTTTTAAACAGCGATTTGATGTTTTTGTTTTTGCTTTTGAAATGAACTGAACTTGAAAATTATCTTTTGTTTTTGTTGTGTATTGTTTATCGTAGCAAGTTTAGGCCCTAAACTAACTAAACACTCTAAACAAATCAAAATTTTTAACTTGTGTCTGTTATACGACAAAATATAAAACTAACAAAAAATGTTTACATTAAAAATTATATTTATTTAAAAACCAATCAATGGTTTTGCAACCATTGATGTACTGGCAAACACAACTTAAATTTGTATTTATCAATTTCTGTCTCAGATTGGAACGTTTTGCTTGAGCTGTTCAGTGGTGTCATCCAGCAAGCAGTGTGCATGTGTATTATTGGTAGACGTGCTATTCCTCGCCAAACATTGCCACTGTGTAACCGTTAGCTGCACTCTAGGGCCAGAAAATGAATGCCAAATTCACAAACGCACTGCAACTTTTTTCGTTGTAAAAACATTCATTATTTTTCAGCAGCCGTTTTGAGGTGGTATTCGTCACTCACTTACTCACAAATTGCAAGTGAGGTGCTCACTGAGTTTACTGTATTTTGGCCAAAATTGGCAACACATATCTTTAGCCTGTCTTGTTCTGCCGTTGTTGTTGTTGTCCGCTGGAACACTATTACTACTACTACAAGCTCTTTGTCTAGTAGCGGGGCTTTTTTTGGCTCGGCATCTTCATTGCCTCCTTCACTGCCTCCCCCTTCTTTGTTTCACTGAATGTCGTTTTGGGCTCATTTTCCTAAGCTAATAACGACACAAATGCAAGCCAAATGCATGTCGATTCTCCCACTTGCTTTCCCCCATCTGTTTCGCCAATAACAGCGTAGTTTATGAGCCTCTATCCATATATCTGTGTCTGTGTCCTTTACCTGAATCATTCATCTGCCTTGCTGTACCATCACCTCTTTCTTGCTACTGTGTCACTTCCGAGTGGTGTGTGTGTGTATGTGTGTGTCTTCTCTCCAGTGGCCACGTTCTGTCATCGCCATCATCATCATCACTGGCACATAGACAACAGTCTCGACCTTACTGTTGTTGCCACTAGTCGTTTTTAGACACTGTGTTTGCTGTTGGTAATAGTAGTAGTAATGGTAATAGAAACGAACTAAACATGTAACACATCACTAAACGGGACAGGTAAGGTTTGCACTCAGGTCACTTGCACTCTTTGTGTGTTGTAGTTTTTGCTAATGTAGGCTAATAGTTTGATAACAGCGATGCTTTTGTTGTGTTTTCTGGCAATGAATCATGTATTTTTTCAAAATGTAAAATGCATTTTGTTTTTTCAATCTCTAAAACATCGTGTAGTATTGCATTTAACTAGTTTTTTTAAAGTGCAAAGTTTGCTACACAACTTAGCATACTAGACAATAATTTCCTCTGTTTGTTTTTTGTTAGGTGTTTCAAAGTCAAAAAGTTGACAAAAAGACAGATGTGAGGGTGCAAAAATGCCAATTAGTGCCATGTTACAGAGTTGATTTTTAGCTAAAAAAACTACAACAGTGTTTAATACAAATTTAAAACAAACTTTAAGGTAGAGTGCCGCATCTTCTTAAACACTAATCTAGGCAGTAGTAGTTGCACTAACGGCAGTGACTTCAGCTTAGCATACGCTGCCAATTATAGCAAGTATCACACTTGCTTGTTTTCCTTTACACTTTTGCAAAGGGATGCACAGTTGATGTACGACGTATTTCAGAGACATATTTAATTTATATGCGTAATGAGGTGGGAGGAAGTGCAGGAAAGAAAGGAAAACGTGTGCACAAACTACATAGAAATTTAGTAAAACGAGTCAGTTGCCTTGCTTGTCAAAATGTCAAATTTTAATCAAAAACAATACCGTGATTCATTGTTTATAAAATGTTTGTTTTTTCTAACAAAAATTTAAAACAAATTTGTTTGTAAAATATTGTACAAATTCAAAAAACAATGGTTAAAAAATTTAAAATATAATTATATTTTTGTTTTGGGTTAACAAAAAACAAATATTTTGTTCGCAATAGAAAAAATTGAGCTGCAGTAGAAGTCACCGCATTGATCATGCTCTGTCGTGTGTGAGTGTTTGTGTGACATAATGTCTGTCTGTATTGCTTTCAATTTAATATGCTTAGTCGTTTGACATATGGATAAATGATGGGGTGAAGGAGAGAAAAAGAGAGAAAGAGAAATAAGGGTCGCCCTGGCAAATTATATAAACGATTACGCGCTTCGCGGCGTGATAATTTGCCAATAATCGAGCGTTAAGGTTTGAGCAGTAGAGAGAAACTGAGAACAAGGACTGCTGCATCACTGAATAGCTGGCATAGTCAAAGTGTGGTCGTCGGGGAGAGATATTGAGAACACGTGCACAGAGTGAGCTCAGTGCGGTGCATTCCTCGGTGATCAGGGTGATCAGGGTCAGAGGGCAAGCAGAGAGAAAGAGAAAGAGAGAGAAAAGGAAAGAGAGGAGAGAGACTGGTGAAACAGTGCACGTGTTCTCTTGCTACTACTGCTGCTGCTGGACAGTAGTAGCTCGGTTACGAGCTTAAAAGCGAAGAGTAAAAGACAAAGTCGAAGAATAAGAAAATACGGAGAAAGCATTTTCTGAAGTGTTACTCACAGTTTTATATTAACAAAAAAACATTCATTAGTTTGAATGAACTTTAAACTGTTTTTGTAGATGACTAATTAAAGATTTTATCACAACTTTTAACTATGTAAAACTTTTAAATAAAAGTTAAGGTTAAAGATTGTTAAAACAAAACGCTGCAAAAAATACTTTATTTGCATAGCAGAATTGAAAAATTTTAATAATTGCATTTCTCAGTGAGAGAGAAGATTAATTTATTCAAAGTCAAGTTTGTGTGATTAACAGTGTTAAACAGCAAAAGTGCCGTCGCTCTCTTTTTCTCTCTCTCTCTCTCTTTCTTTTCAAACTCAAGTAGTGTAATAAACGTGGGGTCCTAACAGTTTTCCTTTGTGTCACCCTCTTTCATCGATACCGCATTAGCAGTAGCAGCGGTGAACAGTGAGCAAGTGAGTGAAATGGCTGAAAAAATGACTGCAGTTATAGAGGAGGAAGGAGGAGAACAGCATCCAATAACGTTCTTCATATTATTCATATGTCCGGCTTGCCTGAACGCGTAATTGCTCAATTCGATGCGGACGCTCCAACGGGCAAATAAAAGCCAAATTTTAAGCCATTGCACTGAACTGGCAGTGTTGTGGCACTGTGAGTGCATTCAGTGTGCTATGCTACCCAACATTGCAGTGGATTTGTAATACTGGAACGAATCAGTTATGCAATTTTGAAAACAGAAGAGGAGGGCGAAAAGAATTCGAGCATGTAGAACACGTTTGCAGGTGCAGGGAATGTTCGGGAGCTGACGTTTTGGCCACTGAACACCTGCTACTGAATTGGTGATGTACAGAAGTAAAACTTGTATATTTGCATTTTTTGTTTCAAACTATAAAACTTTTAGCTACAAGTTACCTAAATTTATTAAAATAATCTTTAAAAATAATTATTTTAAATGTATAAAAATTCCTGTTTAATAAACTGTTGCCAAGTGATTCAATGATGCAAAATTAAATTTCACTTTCACTGACAATGACATTGCGGTATCTACCGGACACGTGACCTTTATTAAGGACTACTCACATTAAAAAAGGCTGCACATTACCTGCAGCTAACGACTGTTGCCTAGCTGCTGATGCTACTACTACACCAGTTAATTTGAACAAAAAATCATTTAATTAAATGTTCATTTACAAACTTTATTAGACTAGTTTTTTGTAATGTCAAAAAAGAATAAACTGCAGTAAACAGTAATTGCATTACATTTTGGAAAGATATGTAGTGTGAAATGTAAATCTACTGCTTGCAAAAATGTGAGTATTCAGTGCTGCAAATAGAGACTAGCTGCTAGCTGAGAAGAGGATGCTGCTGTTCCAGTGTTTGCTGAGTCAGTTGTCTGGTGGTCAACCACCACTACTTTCGACTGCTCTTGGTGGTGAGGGTGATGCTGAGGGTGATGGTGCTGTTGATGGTGGTGGTGATACGGCTGAGGGTGATTAGACTGCTGCTGCTGTTGATGCTGCTGATGATGGTAGCTTTGGTGTTGATGTTGACCGCTGATCATTGATTCCTGGTAGCTGCGAACCGCCGCTGCCACGGCTATGAAGGGACTAGAGCCGGACACGGAAAGACCGCCGACTACTGAATCAGGGTGAGAATAGCCACCACCACCTCCTCCATTGCCTGATTGAGAGGTGTTGCTGTAGCTGCTGCTGCTGCTGTGGTGAGGATTGGTCAGGTGGTGGTGAAGGTGACTAGGGTGACTAGAAAGCGAGTGTGAAGGTCCTGCCGAAGGAAGGATATGCAGAGGACAAGTCAGTGGTCGTAGTGGCGGTGGTTGTGGTCGTTGATGATGATGATGCCAACTCGGATGTTGACAGTGTGTCAGCAGAGTAGTTGCTGCTTGTGTAGGCAGCAGCAGTGCTGTGGTCATGGCGATGGGCGTTGATCATCATCTGAGAGAAGGAACTCGAGTAAGGGTGATAGTGAGGAGGAGGAGGAGGAGGATGAGCTTGATGAGGATGTTGGGGAAGGGGCGTTGAAGAGTGGCCATTGTAGGCGGAAGTACTTAAAGGGTGATTGCTAGTACTGTTGCTGTTGTTGTTGCTGCCGCTGCCGCTGTTGCTTCGTGCCCAAGAGCCGCTTTCTGCTGTAAAACTGCTGCTATTTGGAGCGTAGGTTGAAGCGTAGGGACGAAGTGCTGTCGAACTACTGCTGCTGTCCACTATTCCGCCTATTGTTGGCAGAGAGTGATCGAAGCTGCTGGAGTTGAGGGAGGAAACGGCAGAGGCGGCGGCTGCTGCTGCCGTGAACTTGCTAGAGTACTGGTAGTAGTGGTGGTGATAGGCTGACTCGGACTGCAGACTAGACTGCAGCAGACCTAGGTAGCTAGAGTGGTGGTGAGGAGGGTGATGAGGGTGATGAGGGTGATGAGGGTTCTGGTGGGGGTGATGGGGGTGATGGGGGTGATGGTGGTACAAAGAAGCACCCGAGGCTGGCGACGCCTCCATTGGGTGACCACTGCGACCGGATGTGTACGGATTGGCCAAAGCCGTCTGTGCTGAGGTGGCCACCGCTCCGCCACCGGCAGTGGCCCCCAGAGCGAGGTGTGCCGGGGAGATGTGAATGGACATGTCCAGCGTCAGATCAGTGTTGCTGTTCAGTGTGGCCAGAGCGGCGGTCGCAGTGGCAGTCGGCGCTAAGGAGGACGAGGAGACGGCAGTCAGCGATGAGTTGGATGGCTGAAGAGTCGTTAGGGAGCTGCCATTTGCTCCAATGCTTGTGGAAATAGAGGGGGAATGAGAATTCTGAGCATTATCAACATTTGCTGATGAGGCGGAGGGTAACGTTGTTGACGGTTGGGAAGTTGTGCTGTGGTTGTGGTTGTTGTTGTTGTTGTTGTTATTGTTGCTGCTGCTCCCTCCAATGGTCATAGAGACGGAGAGTGACAGTGGCGAACGGTAGTGCGTGGTTTGAGTCACTGCTGATGACTGCAAAAGATGGTGAGTTTGACTACTCATTGCCATTGACGTCTGGTGGTGTTGAGGATGATGATAATGCTGATGATGATGGGGCAGCGTTTGAAGATTACCACTGGCTCACTTTCACTTTTGACCAGTGAGCTGCCAGGCACACCTTCATAGTGTCCACTGTAAACGGAGGAGGATCCTTCCTCTTGGCTGCTCACCACCTGCTCTCCAATTGCGCCGAAGTGTCCACCCCCATTTCCATAGCTGCCATAGTGGCTGTTGGCAGCACTCATCTGCTGGTGACAGACAGGCTGAGGGTGGCCTCGACCTTCGGTACCTGGTAATCATTGGCACCATTGTTGATAATGCCACTCCCTCCACCACCACCCCTCTTCCCATCATCGAATACGGCGACACGGAGTAGCCAAGGCCGAGGGACTGACGAAACTAGCTGAACCACTGCCCACCACTGCTGCGGCAGCCACCGCAGCGAGTAGGCGGCATTGCCTGCGTAGTAGCAGGAGAACATGGCGGAGAACTTCCAAAAGGAGAGCGGAAAGCTTGCGCCGAATGAGCGGCGTGGCCATCAGCTGCAGGCGTTTCAGGCACCGCCGCCGACGCCGCTCGTACCGTCGGTGGTACTGCGCCGACCGAAAGCTGTAGTACTGCTGATGATGATGATCACCAGCACTGCTAGAAATGGGCACCAGGGCCCGACTATTTGGGCCCAACGACTGCTGACCAGACTTCTCCTCCTCATCCTCCTCTTCATTCAAGTTTTTACCTTGTTCTGAGTTCAGTTCAGAGCTGTCCTGTTGCTGTTGCTGCTGCTGCTGCTGCTGTTGTTGTTGTTGTCGGTCAGCACTTAGTTGACTGGCGGCACGTAGTGAGGCTGGTGATGCAGAACTGCTGCCGCCTGATAAGCAGTGCTGCTGCTGCTGCTGTTTGGATGGCATTTTCAGCGCCACCGGACTTGCCTGCTGGACACTGGGCGACTGCTGCTGCTGCTGTTTGCCCAGTTCCACTGAAGAAGATGAAGAAGAGGAGGACTGACGCTGCTGCTCAGAGTCATCGGCCCCTGTCACTTCGGTGGTGGTGGTGGTGGTGGTGGTGGTGGTGGCCACCACGTTATCAATACTGGCTCGGTGGTTGCTACTGCTGCTGCTACTGCTGTTGGCGGAGTTAGAGTTGGAGTTGGCGTCGCCGTTGCCTCCAATTGACTGTGACTGGACATCTGCAAAAGGAGAAGAGGAGAGGAAAAGGAAAGAAGACATTTGTGAAATGAGAGAGAAAGGTAGACAAAGAGATAGCACTGTTTGGGTTTGGACAAAACGGTCGTCAGCTTTTTTTGGTCTGCGTTTAGCCACTTTCTATCTTTTTTTTCACTCGTTTGCCGATTAGATTAAAAGCGTGGCAAAGGAAAGAGAGAGAGAATGCGACGTGCAAGTGGACTAAATAGACTATTTAGATTAGCTGCTAACACAGGCTGCAGAAGTGGAGATGGTCAGTCTGGGTAGCGGTTGTCTGACCATGCTTCACTGACTGAGCTTTTGCTACTCTAGTGCACACAACTGACCTTGACCGCTGATAAGGCATATTTATTTGAATATGCAAATTAACTACTGAAACGCTGTAGTGCTTGTGCATGGGTTTTTAACTTTTAGTAATTAATAAACAATAGTTTATTGAAAAACCATTAGCAAAGCAAATTTTTAAGCAAACACAATTTGCAATATAAATTTAAATATCGTTCAATTTAATAATGTTACAATATTAGAACAAGATAAATAGGTAAACAAATTAATTCTTTTTTTGCAAAAATGCAATTTAATCTATGCACTGTCATGTGTGTTAGCTACTCAATATACTAAACAAAATTAAGTGAACACTTTGTTACATTTTCCCATTCTGGTATTTTCACCAAGTAGAGTATTTTTCCTTTTATAGGTTCAACTTTCCGCTCTATTCTGGCTCTGGTGCCCTTTCAAAATGTGCCCACATTAGGCGCATGAGCAAATGAACAACCAAAAAAAATGGGAATAAAAACGATGATAGTTTTGTGGAATGTTTCAGAGAAAACGAGGCAAAAAACTAGAGAACAAGTGCAGGCATGCCGTACACTTGGCTGTGCCAGCTTACACTGCAAAGCACAAACATCAATTGGCATTTTTTCTGCTTCCCAAAACTGGCTTGTTTTCTGATAAATTCCTCAAGTTAATAACAATGCCTGTAATGCTCGGGTCCGTTCATTTTAACAGCGGCTCTGCAATGAATGTTCGACCGAAGTAATGAATAGCCAAAAGCAAATTAACGGACAAATGAGCGTGAAATGTCGTCAGAAAAGAAGAAAAGGAGAAAAAATAAAAAGACCAAAGATTGTTGTCATTGGACTTTGAGAAAAACAAGTAGGAACACAAAGTAGCCATATGAAATGAAAGATAGACGAGGACATTTTTTTGTGAGGGGAGGGCTGCTGTTCCATTTTATTAAATTTGGGCACTGACAAGTCTCTCGATAAAACGGAGTAACACTGATGGTGTAAAGTAGGCAGTGTAAAGGAGGGGAAAAAGAGTGATGATACCAAGAAGGAAAGCATTTTGTTAACATGCACAAAACAAATGACAGCTACCAGGGAGTTGGAGATCAGATGACGAGGCACATTGCTGCCGGAAAAGCCTACGCATTCCAGCGCATCGGCAAATAAACAATTAACTAGGGCGCGCATAGGACAGTAGTGATAGGACAGTGATCAGTGAACACTGTCCTGAAGCACAGTTAATAGCTGCAACACTTAGCAGTGGCGGCATTTTGCAGCATTTTAATTCCCTCCTTTAAATTTTTAAAGCCTGCAACATTGCCGCACTTAACGGAAATGGCGTGCACTCAAACGTCTAGAAAGAATGTCACTCGTTTAAGCTTTAAAGTTCATATCTAAAACTGTCAACTTTCAATTAAAAATGCAAACCTTTGTCTAAAGAACGGCGTGTAATTAAAATGTACGCAGCAAACTCCATTTTCCGACAATTAATTTGAATGAAAGCAAACTGCTAACAAGCCCTTTTAATGCAGAAAATTTTATAAATGTGCTGAAGTGTCGTTACCTTTGTAGCTGGAGTAGCAGATGCTTGTGGTGACCAAAACTTTCCGTTACCACCACTGTTGCAGGAAGTGATTTCAGCTGCTGCTGCTGAGCCCCTTTAGTTTCGCTCGAATTTCGCACATTCTGAAACCACATTGTGAAGGACCGTTGAAAGTGATCATTAATGGCGCCCAGCGTGTCACTGCCAATGTAACTGTAAAGGATGCAGTTGGGCGACAGGTAAATGGGCGTTCGGATGTTGGCCATCGGAGAGGAGGAGGACGGATCTAGCGGATCATCGCCATCATCATCGTTGTCTCATCATCGTCCTCGTAGTCGACGTCATCGTCGCTGTCTGCACTGCAAATGGTCGCCAGCTGTGGGTGGTGGTCATTGCCATCATTTCTACCGCCATTGTGAGATTCGACATCCTCTGTGCCAACAACAGCATTTGACGGGCTGTTTTTGCTGTTGCTGTTGCTATTGTTGTTCGTCGTTTGACCATTTTCGGCGCACTCTTCGCCGGTCAAAGCAACTGCTGCTGATGATCCGTTGACGCCGTTTGCTCTTCAGACTCCTCACGTTTTACCGCCTCACCATTGGAATGGTGTTGCTGTTGTGCTGTTGTTGTTATTAAAGTCCAAGCTGGTACTTGGCCCTAGTGCTGAAGGAGATGTTCGCGTAGGTGCCTGCTGACTCCTGGCACTGACCGCCCAGAACTGCTGAAGAAGTTTTGCCCCCTCTAAAGTACTCCATCGAACAGGTTTGCGCAGGGTAGGCAGTGGGAGCGGCTGTGCTGTAGGGGTGTGCTGCCGACTCCACGTACTGAGGCTGATGGGCGCCACTACCATAAGAGGAGTTTCCGGTTGAGCTTTGCTGGTGCTGGTGGTGGTGATGGGCAGCGGCGGCGGCGGCGGCGGTTGCGGCAGCTGCTGCGGCTGCCGCCGCCGCCGCAGCTGCCGCGGCATTGGCGCCATTTAGCTGACTGCCGTAGGCGACCATGGCGCCCTGACCAGCGCCCGCCTGGTAGTGCCCATTATGACCGGCAGATGAGCCCTGATAGTGAGAGTAGTAGTCAAAGGGGGTTGCTGCCGGCGGTGCTGCTGCGGCGGTGCAATGACGCCGCCGCTGCTGCTGCTGCTTTGCAGAGGCAGAAGCGGCGGCGGCAGCGGCGATGGCCACTGCGGCATTTGCCGCCGAGTCGGCAGCAGAAACGCAACCGGAGGAAAAGTGATTCATTGCCAAGTGGGTGGCAGGTGAACGAGCTGGGTCAAACGGGTAGGGAGATTCGGGTCAACTGATTTTGTCTTGAACTGGTTATTTAAAAACAGCTGAAACTCTAAGATGAATACTGATGGAAAGAATTTAACGGCTGTTGTTTGTCGCCGTCCGCTCGGCTCGGCACTCTGGACCGCATTGAGCACGACTGTCCCCGTCAGTGGCCATTTATTTTTAGTGTTGATGGTGGTGGAGATGATGATGATGTCGGCAGGAAAGGAAGAAGAAAAATGGCATAGACAGAACAGACGACTGTAGATGTGCAGAGAGAGAGAAGAGGGGGGCAGCGGACAAAAAAGTGCACCCAATCGGCACGCTCCAGAGCTGGTACGATTAAAGTTTGCTGACTGTGCCTCTAATTCTATCATTTGTGTCTGCTGCGCCTTTCCCATTGGACGGCCGGTTCCAAAGAGGGCGGTTCTACGTTTATGCGGAAAAGGATGCCGTTGGGATGATCCAGAAACGGAAAATTATTTTGTAACATTGTAAAGTTGATTTGTGTAAACGTACATTTGTAGTGGTTCCAAATGCTAATCTAAACAAATTCGTTTTGCGCAAGTTTGCATGTTTAAATGCTCGGTAATAAAAAGGATTGTATTTTATTTATTACTAGCTGAATTGATTGCAACAATAAAATGTTTTTTTCAAAAATTATAAAACAGCACTGCAAAAATTTGTAAATAATTAAAACATTTAACAATAGAAAGTGTAATTAAAAAGTAAAAGTTTAAAATGTTTAAGAAACACATAAAAATAAATTACTTAAAAACATTTAATATTTTATAAATTTAAACAAGGGCGTGAGTGTCGCTTCGCGACACGTACTCTTTAGTTTTTCTAAATTTTTAAGCATTGACTGGTGTCATTTGGTTGATCGGCATCGTCCGACGGCTTGGGACACAACTCGCAAGCTCGTTGTGCCCCAAGCCGTCGGTGCCGATCAACCAAATGACACCAGCCTTCAACATTTGGGGTTTACTTGGCTGGTTAGTTTGTGAAAAATTTTGTTCAGTGTCATTTGGAAAATCCATAATAAAAAATACTTTTAATAGTCCAGTCAACTCAAATTTAACATCAATAGATAGGTGTTTATTAGCGTTGTTTTTAAACTAAACCGCGTCATAGAATCATGAAAGATGTAATTTATAGAACCATAAATGTAAACGCAAAAAAATCATATAGAGTTTAAATAGGGATTTGTACAAAAATTAAAACTGGTTTTAATAATTACTTCCGTAAGTCAATCCCAAATTTAAACCAATAGATAGGTAGTAGTTAGCTTGTTTTCAAGTAAACCAACTATTAGATATCATGAAAGATGTAATTTATAGAACCATAAATGTAAAGCGGAAAATCATATGGAACTTAATATAAGATTTTTATCAAATCTTAACTGGTCATATAATTACTTGGTTAGTCAAATTAACCCAAATTAATACCATAGATAATACATACTTGCTTGTTTTCAGTAAAACTGGTTTGAAATCTGAAGATGTAATTTATAGAATCATAATGTAAATCAAAAATCATATGAATTAATATAAGAAATTTTTATGAAATCTGTTAATATACTGTCAAAATAATTACTTTTGAGTTTAAAACGCCAATTAATCATAGATACCTTAGCTTTAGTTTCAGGCAAAAAACGCAGTTTAATCTTCAACGATGTATTTTATAGAATCAAAGAACAAAATCTATAGAACTTATTAGAAATTATTATATGATCTGTAAAATTACCTCAAAATCATCGTGTTTGAATTAACCATAAGTAGGTGCGTTAGCTAGTATCGCAAAACCGCAGCTCATACTTCACGATGTATTTTTGAGTCAAAACAATCGTTATGAAATCTATTCAAAAGTTCGAATTTATAGATCTAAAAATGCTCGGGTTTGAATACATTCAATTTTGGAGTAACCATTTGAAATCACTGGAATGTCTGCGATTGAGCGTCCCGTTCTGAAACTAACGATGTAAAAAGAAGCACCCAGTGAATTGGCGGCGTCACCAAGCCATGGAGTCGGCGATGCGGTCGATGAACCTGGAAAAGATCAGTCAGATTATGGACAAATTCGAGAAGCAGTTCGAAGACCTGGACGTGCAAACCAAGACGATGGACAATGCGATGAGCAGCACGACGACCATCAGCACCCGGAGCACCAGGTCGACGGGCTGATGCAGCAGATCGCCGATGAGGCAGGGTAAGTGGCCAAAGGCTTTGGGATTTGCGAAAAAGGGTACTATATAATCTGATATACTTGCGTTGTTTTGCTTGCAGATTGGAAATAAACATGGAGTTGCCATCAAACGTGACATCGACCATGGCAGCAAGACTGCCACCGCATCTCAGGAGCAAGTCCAAGACGACCTGTCGAAGCGACTGGCTCAGTTGCGCCAAATGTAAACACTGCCCTCTTTCACCAGTCTTTCATTGCCCCAATTTTATATTCCATTACAATGCCATTATTGACGTCCGTTTGAACAAAAAAAATAACACAAGTTGCCTAGTATGGAGCGCAACATACAAAATACATATTTTTTATACAATTCCAAAACCATATTTTGTATTTATTAAACTGATAAATAGAAAATACAACTTAAAATGTAATTTGCAAATTAAAATGCTTGTATATTACAGATATGTTAAATGCAAACGTTGAATGACTTTAAAACTCATTCAATATCAATCTTCATGCAATATAAAATATTCATAAACTAAAGATAATGTCTAAACCACAATTTTAGTCAATTGGATGTGTCTACCTAACATGATATTAGTAATTCAAAGCTAGGAAATCACTTTAAACACGCCTACAACATAAAGTGTAATGAATAGCTTTTTTGTCATTTTTTGCTGACGCCTATTTAGAAGATGTTGTACGGATAATTGAGGCACAATGAAAAAGTGCTGCATCTGTTTAAGATGGTCTTATGGTTTAAGGACTGTTCTACTACACTGTTTAACACAGTACAACCCATCTACTGACTGTTCAGTCAATTGCTGTCGTTCACACTTGATTAGCAGGTAACTGCTCAAACCGTGATGATTTATTGTCTATTGACAGGACCGTATTTATTAGAAACCAGCACAGTTTGGTGATTAGCACACACACACACACTAACACAAGCTTAGCTTTGGTGTGATAATCTGTTTCATCAGAAAACACTTACTTATTTACTTAAGCAGATTTTTTCTTTTTTTCTTTTTATTTTTCACTTAAAACATGCAGCTAAACTTCACTTTGACAAGTAAAGAGAAGTAAAAAGTTCAAAAACAGACAAAAAGCAACAAAAAGTGCAATTGCCGACTGCCTGACAGTCATTTGCGGTCAGCAATTACAAGCTCGGTTGCTGCTTTAAAAGGGTTGCGAATTCTTTTTGTTTTATCTTTTTTGTTGTTTCCTTTGATGTTTAGCTTATTTAGTCTTTTTGATGTGCCAAAGTGGTAGTAGTAGTGTGACTCAGTTGGTGGTAAAGTGAGTTGCGGCAAATTGCTCGCTTTACTGCTGTGGTGGCGGTGGTACTACCTGGAAGAGAGCAGTGTCGGCAACGACGACCACCATCGTCTGCCATCACTGCCATCATCACCGACAGTCAGTTACTGAATCAGGTTTAAAATCATCGCTCAGTGCTCAGCACTAAAGTGATGGTGATAATGGCCGTCTGACCAGTATTTAAGCTAATTTCAATTCACCTAAAGGATTAAGGCCTCTAAAATCGCTCCTTCTTTTGACAGCCTTGGAGACTCTAGTCCCATTACTCTGAAAACGGTATTATTTTGAAAAACGTTAAGTCAAGACTAAAAACTGTTTTAAATTGATAAAAAGTGTTTTTGTAATTTTTGTCATTGATTTGTAAAAGTTCCCGGTAATACGGAAAAATGTTTACGGTACACATTTTGTTGTTGTTTCAGTAGGCAATCATAAGGACACGATTACTACTACTACTATACTACTACTACTATGAAGAAAAGTGAACCTAGGCCGCCTTATGACCGCTGGAATGCAGCAGGCGATCACTGCTGCTGACTACTACTGCAGCAAGAAAACGGCCAATTTGAGGAGCGGCACTGAGACTGCCTGAGTTTGCTTGCTGCTTGCCTGAACGACTGACTGTCACTACTGACTGACTGACTGGCTACCCAGCCAACTGCTGCCGCCGATTAACCGCTGATCTTCTCTCTCTCTCTCTCTCAACTGCTCTCAATTGTAGTTGTCGTGTTTTCTAAATGCAGAAAAAATACAAGAAAAGAGAGAGAGAGAAAAAGAGGGAGCTGGAAAAAGCTAGACCCTGGGTCCATCTGCTTGAGTGGAACTGCGTGGTGTTCTGCTCTCGTTCTTTATTTTTTGCAAAATTTTTCCAAATGCACTGCACATGTGCCATTCACAGTCAGTCAGTCAGACAAACAGACGGAGTGCAGAAACAGGGGAGCTTTGCAGAGGCAAAGAACTGTCTTAAATTTTTTTATTTTTTCTGACTGGGGCCCATCTGTTCTCATTTGGGCAGACGGTGCTGCAGTCGATTAGATTTAAGCAAGAGAGAGAGAGAGAGAGAGAGAGAGAGAGAGAGAGAGAGAGAGAGAGAGAGAAATAAAGGAGACACTGGGACAAGGGACAATTTGCAGTGTTGTGCTGTGCCCTCTAGGAGCAGCTGCATCAGCAGATTGCGTTTCTGGGTTTTCATCGCTCACCCACTTTAAAGTAGAGGAAAAAAGAAAAAAGACAAGAGAAGAAGCGCAGAAGAAAGCGGCTGCCACTAGACACTAGTAATGCTAAAGAAAGATGGCCATCTCTACTCTACAGCTTTAATTTGGGGGTTGCAGCAACAACTGAACAACTGAACAACAACTTTTCTTTGCTCTTCTTTGCTCTTCGGCAGCAGCACCAGCAGCAACGTTCCTCTTCTGTGGCCTTTTTGTTGCTTATTTAGCTTCTTCAATTCGACTGTTGCTGCTGTTGCTGCTGCTGCCGCCGCCGCTCTGGTGCTGCGGAAGCAACTTACACACACAGTGTAAGTGAGAGGGAAACGAGGGGAGTGAGAAATAGAAAGATTGTTGCAGGCCAAGTGCAGAAGACGAAAAAGTAAAACGGCTGAGGGAAAAAAGTGAGAGGGAGAGGAGCAGGGAAGAAGAAGAAGAGGAGGCAAGACACTGCCACCAATCGATTGTCTGTCTGTCTGTCTGTCTGTCTGTGTCTGTCTGTTCTGTTCTGTTCTGTTCTGTTTTCTGCTGAACACTTCGTTCGTTGATGTCCCAGTGATGGCTGCACTGCTGCTAATGCTGTTGGTGTCAGTTCTCTGACTTGGCTAAGCTGTTGCCGCTCAGTGTAAGTGTGTGGCGGTGGTGGTGTGTGTGTATGTCTGTGTCTATGTCTGTGTTAATGTGTGTGTCTGCACACACACCACTCCTCTCTCTCTCTCTCTCATTCTCACTATCTATTCTTTCTCTCTCTTCTCTTTTTTACCTTCCCCCTCTTCTTGTGATTTTCCAACAACGCCGCTCATCGATTACATCAAAGGCGCAACGGAGCAACCCTCTGTGTGTACATGTATGCAGCTTGTCTCTGATATTGTTTGTTGTGTCGCCAAAAAAAGCTGCAACAGCATCACCACCATCACCATCACCATCATCATCATCAACATCAGTAGACTTTGTCTGTGTTGTGTCTGTGTCTGTGTCCGTCTAGCTGACATCGATGGACGAGACATCAGAACAGTCGATTCTGTGTGTTGTGTGTGATTTGGGATGATGCTGAGGCTGATTCTTAAACAGACACCGCTGATAAATAGAAAAAAGAAAAATATTTTGTGTTTTAGTGTGTTCCTTTTTGAAAGGAAAAACAACGTTGCTCAAATTGATCATTAAGTACTCATCAATGTTTTAATTATCACTATGATCATCACCATCATCAAGCATCATAAGTTTGTTTTGTGTCATAATGTCACAAACTTTACTCATTGTTTTTGTTGACAAAATCATCATAAACAACATCTTTATGGCAACTTAGATTTTTGATTTAAAATTAAATGGACGTCAACAAGTGTGTTAATAAACTCAAATCACCTCTATTTATTTCAAGTATTATTATTCAACTAAACAAATAATTTTTTTCAAAGTAAGTCAGCACAGTTTTATTCAACATGCACAATGCTAGCAATATAATGTTAGTCAATCACTTTTTTATTTGCTGCAAAGTTTGAAAATTTGAAAGCTAATTTAGTAAAAGTTGTCTGAGCACACACGCGTCGACAGGCCATTAAACTGTCAACAAGTAAAAAACAGCGTTCGTGCAAAGCACTTTTTACTTAGGAAACAAATTCAAATAAACCGTGAAACTAAACAAATGAGATGAATTATGATAGCTGTTGCTATGTTTCGCGCATTTAAAAAATTAGTGTTTTTACAAATAGATCCTACTTGTAAAGTACTAAAAATATTTTTTTTGTTAATAATTTTTATTTCAACGGTTTTTTGTAAACCAAATAAATTAAAAAATTTAAAATTTGAAAATTTAGTTGAGTTAGTTTTAAAGTTTTACCAACTGCAACAAAGTTTTTACTGCAAATAACAAACAAATATTTTTGAAAAATACATAAACGACACTCAGCAATTGATGTTTGTGTCATTTTCAATTGGATTTATTGCTAATCTATTATGTTGTTAAGTATTTTCAAATTTGTTTAAATAAAAAACAGTTTAAAAGATACAACTGACTCATGCTCAACCTACACCAAATTGTTGCATTTCAAACTCTTGACATGATGCTATCAGTAGCCTAAACACAAACAAACAAAAAATTACTAAATTGTTTTGTTTAAAATTAACAGCTAATTACTGATCATTAAGGGCTTGTGATTGCTGCATCTTTATGCTTTAGATAATACAAATTGCACATTTTGTTGGTTTTTAAATAACCAGTGCCGTGTTTGAGTGTGTAAATCCTAAAAACAATTTTTAAAGTACTTATCTTAAGCAACTCTGATCTTTTGCTATTGCCAGACACACTGTTTTCCAACTAGGTATTCACTATTTGTATTTTTCGTTTAAGTTGCATTCCATTCTCACTACTGCTGAAGAGGACGCAAATGCCTGATCAACGCTTTGACCATTGGTTCTCCTCTCTCTCTCGCTCTCTTCCTTGATTTTCTTGTTCTCTTTTTCTCTTTTCTTCTTTTTTCTGTTGTTGCTTTGCAGTTGTTGCTGCTCTCACCAATGGCACACAAATTATCGCCAATTCAAGTGTCATCAGCTGGCCATAAATCAAGTAGTACAAACGAGAGAAGAAGAAGATAGAGAAGAAAGAGAGAGAGAAAGAGAGAGAAAGAGGGAAAAAGTTCATGATGCTCGGCTTTTGACTGTCAATACTTAGCTTGCTCTACTACTGTTTTGCTTCGAGTAAAAAATGCAGAAAAATACATGTTATTTGAAAGCAACATTGCTAGTGTAGCAAATCAACTTTGAAAGAGAGCAGACAATCACAGCATTAAAGCAGTTTATGCCTGTCTGTCTGACTGACTGTCTTTGCTGCACTTGCTCTCGTTCTCTCCTTTTCCTGGTGTCTTTCTAGTTAATTCCTCGTTACAGCAAACTTCCAGCATTTTGCGGCCGCCGCAGCATCAGCATCAGTATACCCTTTTTCCACTAAATGCCTCGTGTGCTGATAGTTTCCGAGTGGTTTTTAGAGTTCACTAGCTCACACTGTTTGGCAGCAAAAAGAGAGGGGGGGGGAAAGAAGGAAAAGAACTGAACGACCATTTCTCAAGATGGTATAAATAATGTGAGTATGCCATCAGCAGCAGCATCATTCTTTATCCTGAAAAGCCAAACAGAAATCAGTTGATGAGCAGATCATTTATTGCCGTTCTTGTTTAGTATTCAGTGCACACACTTTACTTTACTTTACTGTTTTCACTCACCTTAGACAGTTCTCCCCATTGTTTGTCGACAGAAGATGATTTGCCACACTTTTCATTGCAGACAACAACACGACTATTTTTGTTTAGTACTCCAATCTCTCAATTTGTTGATCAAACCAAGTCCGCCTCATCAACACAGGTTGTTCTGAACACTACTGCATCACGATAGCATCATTTTTCTTGCTATTCCATTTTTCATTTTCAGGTTTTGTGCATTTTATCACCAGTTTTCTATCTGCTCATTTGCCTATTTGTCAGTGCAATCAGCACTGCCGACACCGCTGTCCTTGTTGTTGTCCACTTTAAAGTTACTGCTAATTTATGCAAAGTATTTTTGAACATTGCTTTTCCGCGGTGTGTGTGTGTGTTGTGTTTACTCACTAAATTATTTATTACCCGTGTAAACTGTCACTGTAAAATTAAAATTATTTTCTAACTGACTAAAACCATTATCAGCAGATACGACTAGGAGATATTCAAACTAAGTGCAGTTTTATTAAACAAGCAATATCGGCATTGCTTTATGATTCAAGTTTTTTTTCTACAAACATTAGTCATTTTGTTTAAAACACAGCGACTGCATCTGTAACGGCAAATGATAGTGAAATTTATTTAAAAAGGCGGACACGGGTTAATGGTTGTGTACATAGGGTGCACCACCATCACAACATTGCCATTACCACCAACGCACAAATTCCACAATTGGGTGAGTGCGTTCTCCCTATCTGTAGTGGTGATGGCCCTTCTAGGCAGCAGAAAGCAATCCTTCTGATTGATTTGCCATTGCTGCCTTTGCTGCCTGTAGTGTCATTAGTCATTGTTGCGGCAATTGTTGTTGCTGGTGTTGCTGTTGTTGTTGCTATTTTTTCTTTTTCTTATGGCTCAATTAGTCAAGTTTGTTATTTTAACTAGTGTTGCTGTGTTTGATAATTGTCATCCATGCAAATGTTTGCTTGTTTTTTTCTTTTCTCTATTTTACACATTGACTTGTGTAGCCACACCAGCACTCACATGTCGCCACTATTGTGCAGCAATTGACAGTCAGTCAGTCAACTGTGCCGAAACATTTGTGGAATTTAGAAAATGTCATTGTGAGCAAGTTCTCCATAAACGCGTACTAAAAAGGTATTTTCTTTTAGGCAACGCTCAATTATGAAATTTTAATTTTTGTATATTTTGTTTTTAAGTTATTGTTAATGTACTTTAATTAGCTGTAATAACAAATGCTTTTAAAATTTTAATTTTATAACTAAAATATTAGTATTAATCTAATATTTTATTAATAAAGGAAAGAAAACAAAAGTATCAAATACCCGCTTTTCTATTCTTTAATTTTGTAAGCTTTCCTCAACCTTGACATTGAAAACGTCAGAACTACTTGGCAGTGTTTTGGGGTTTCTCAGTTGCACACAAAAAGACACACACACAAGCAAGTTGGCAGTGAACAAAACTTTTACACTAAAATGTAAGCATCGTTTAGTCACACACAAGCACGTAAATTTAAAAAACGTTACACACAATAACATTAACTTTTTGACGTCAATTTTGCTATTTTAAACTTAGTTTTTGCAGTCAACCTTTTTTTTGCTGACAAGTTTTTCCTGGTGTTAAACAGGCGAACAGCAAACAAAACAATATTATTTTATTGCACTATTCTTTGGTTGTTTTTTTTTGAAAAACACCTTATGGTGATGCTAATGATGATGATGATGATGATGATAGCATTGTTATTCATTTGAAAACTAAATTGACTCAATTGACTGCATTTGTGCATTTATTAAACAGTCACAATGCTAATGTTATCAATGACTTTATTCTTTCCTTTCTATTTTCTATTTACCATGTGAACAAAGTGGTGCTAGCAAACTGCATTAGCTTTAGCACGTTTTGTGTTGCTGTGCTTTTTCAATGTCAATTACCAAACCCTTTCACAGAAAACTGTAGTTGAATTTTTTAAACTTAAAAATGCAATGTTTTATTGCATAACACAAAATGCAAGTAAATTATTCATTCATTTTTTTATTACTACAGTTACTTCAACTTGATCTCTATTTCAACAACCAATATATAAAACTTTTACCCTTTGTCTTTATCTACAAAATACAACCACTTCCGACATTATCATTTAAAAAACTGCATGAAAATTTTACCATCAAGTGCCAAACTTAGTTCCTCTCAGATTTTCCACTTTTTTTTCGACAGTCACCTTTGATGAGTAGTAGACTTCAGTGCTCATCTTTGCCGGGTAAAGTGCTGCCCAAAGACTACCACTGTACAGCGTTACCATGCAACAGCCACAAAAGTCCAGTTCAGTGTCCTCTTTCTTGCCGGTCATTGCCAATGGCACAAACAACACCAACCACCATCACTACGGCCACAATGGAAACATGGCCTCCACGTCTACTTCCTCATCCTCATCAACTTTTCCCGTTCGTGGACAACCGAACAGTTCTCCAGGCACTGGACACGGCCACAGCCACCTTTCTCAACAACCGCTCTTTGGATCCAGTTCCGGTAGTGCACTTGCTGGCGGATAACTTCAACCGGAAGCGGTCTAGGGCACTCCAGCTCGAGCAGCATTCTCTCGCAGAACTCGCTGGCTGTTGCCGGCAACAGCAGCAACAACAACGCCGACGACAAGGCGTACACGCAGAACGCCCTCAAGTTGATTCGCAACTCACTGCAGCCGTTTGCCACTAAGCACAACGGAAGTGGCGGCAGCAATGGCCTTGATCGTCGACCTTCCAGCGCCTCCAGCAACGCCTCCAGCTCCAATTCAGTGCCGGTGGCGGTTGCGGGCACCACCAATCACTCATTCGGTCAGCTGCTTCTACAGCAGGCGTCATCGGCTGCGGCTGCTGCTGCAAACAGCAACAGCAACAGCAACAACAACAACAGCAACAATGTCTCCTTTCTGTACCAACTGAACCCTGCTCAGCTACCTCCTGCCAGCCATGGCTCGTACCAGTACGGGCAGGTGAACAAGCTGGCCACCAGTGCCTCCTCGACGCAAATCAGCCTTCTCAATCACCCTCCAATGCCAATGAATACGCACAGTTTTCGACTACTTTTCAGAACCATCATCATCACAACAACAGCAACCTTCTCATTAATGGAGGCGCTTTCAGAGCTAATTGTGATAACAATAACACAACAACACAACAACACAGCAGCAGCCATGCCAATGGCCAGGTCCAGAGCGCTTCACCTAGATTTGATGAACATCAGAGAAAGTTAATCAAAACACTCATTGAACTGGGATTACCTGAGGTGAATTTTTCATTTGTTCTGCATATTAGTTAAAATGCTAATGTTTACTTTTAACCCAATAGGAAAAGATCTCAACACTGAGCAGCAGTGAGCTGGCCGTTTTTGAGGAGAACCTTCGAAAGCAACTGCAACCACTGCTTAGTACAAACAACAACACAGCAGCAGCAGCAGCAAAAACGTTGTCAACAACTGTCAAACACCAAGGAAACTCAACAAAAAGACCACCAGTGCCACCGATGTGATGCTTTCATCAAACACCAAACCCAATGCAACCTCTTCCTCCTCTTCCTCTCTCAGATATACCCCAATCCCCCACTGCAATATCACCAGCTGCCTTCTCACCCCATTGTCATCGATCGGATGAATCTCTACCAGCAGGCACATGTTGGCGGTGGACAGACGGCGGCACCGGTCTCTAAACTGTTAGCCTGTCAGAGATCACCAGTTTGGGCGCAAATGCGTTGACAAACCAGCAACCAGTAGTGGCACAACTAGGTCGACACAACAGCAGCAAATGTACAACAGCAGAAATGATGAAACAGTCAAAACTACTTTAACTCTAGTTGATAATGCGTTTTCAGACAGCAAAAACAACACACAGCAACTCCGATTACCACAATCGCCTTCAGCTGCTGCCAACCAGCCAAAAGTACTCAACAACGCCGGTGTTCCTGTCACCAGCGCCGATGGCCGCTATCATTCTCATCAACAGCAGCAACAGCAGCATCAGTCAAACACGCCCACCTATTCGCCATCCTCTGTTCCGCTGCTTTTCACTCAAAGGTGGCGCCCACTGATTCAACCAGTGCCACTTCAGCTACTCCTCCAGTTCATCGCTGAACAGTGGTCAGCAGCCACAACAACAACAACAACAACATCAACAGCTACTGCAACAGCAAAACTCCACATCATCGTTAGCATCCACCAACTCTTCACCCTCCTCTTCACCCTATCCTCGCCACTTACTCCACTCTAATGGGGCTACCTGTCTGCCGGCACTGCTTGAGTCCGCTTCCTTCACATCCTCTTCAAATGGACCAACGACATCAGGCGACTCTAGTCAACAACAACAACAACAACAACAACTGCTGCCACAATCAACAACTGCCGCCTACATGAAACTTCTGGCTGCCTCGAGGAAACAACCAAATGGTTCAGCCCTCCTCCATCAGAGTAGATCAGCCTCAGCCATTCCAAATGGAGTTCCACCCTCTTTCTCTTTGAATGGTTTTACTGTGCCAACGCCGCCACCACCTCCACTTCCGCCTCACCGTACAGCGGCGAATGCTCCCACTCCACCGCCCATACCACCGCATAATAATACTAGTGCCAGTGCCAGTGCCTGCAACTCAACAGCAGTCACAGCAACGACGACGACAACAACTACAACAACAGCAACAACAACTTCTCAAGCCATCAACTCATCAAGCTCACACTCAAATCACTGTGATTCACAACAACAACAACAACAACATCAGCAGCAGCCTCAGCAGCTGTCTCTGAGCACCGCCAGTCTGGTCAGCGCCGTCGCCAACAATCCTCAGCTGCAGCAGTACATTAGAGAGCACATGAACGCAGCGGTGAACGGAACGACCACCAGTGGAAACTCAGCTGTGAGTGCAAACAACCAAGTAGTGCTGAGATCAAAATCTCAACCGCAGATCCGAGGATCACCCCAACCGCCTCATTTGAGGTTGGCTGCAGCCGCCCAAGCAGTCCAGGCACAATTTGAACAGCAGTCACCACAGTTTACCAGCAATGGTCATCCGACCGGCAGTGACCATCAGGCGCAGTCATCAAGTGTCCCCAACAACAGCAACTGTCTTTCAGCTTCAGGCAATGATTTCTCGCCCCAGCGGAACACCAGTCCAATCTCTTTGGTCGAGCACGACTGAAGGCGGCGGCAATGGCCGCCGCCGAGCAACACCAACATCATAAAGAGTTGGCTGATGAAGTTCCGACAAACAATCAACAGCAAGCTCAGCCACTGGTTCAGAACGGCTGCCAAACGCGCGCCTCAGTGGCGACCAACTCACCTCGACCTCGACCTCTTCGCCCTCTGTCTCATCGGCGCAGATGAATGAAAAGCTGCTCGCCGCTCAGGTGGCGCAGAGGCTGCAGAATCTGCACCTTAGTCGACTAAAGTAAGTTCCCTTTGAGAGTGAGGTAAAATGATCGTTTACTAACATTACCCTTTTTTGTTGTTGTTTGCTTTCAGCACATCGTACCACAATGAGCACTCTCCACCTCCACCGCCTTCCTACACTGCGTCCAGCAGCTCTGGACGGCAATCGCCAACGCCGACGATGAGCTCCTCCTCTGACTACGCGTCAATGCCCTCAGTGCCGCCGCATCTTCGCAATGGACAGCAGGCACTGTCCAATACTGCGGTCCAACGCCCCACCTACAGTCCGTCTAGTGCACCAGGCCGACCATCTTTTCAACAGCAGTTGCAACAGCAGCATCAGCAGCAGCAACAAACACCGCCAAACAATTTTTCATCTCCTGCTGTTAAAAACACGCCTACGGAAACTGCTGCCGATGCTTCTACCAAACTGACGACCAGCCTCCTTCCGCCTTCTCTGGTGGCCGTTTCCAGCGTCCTCACGACGGCTTTTCCCAGTTCGCCAATTGCTTCTGCTGGACTGCTAAACCGGGTGGAAAATGGCGACAGTCAGTCTCCGAATCTGCTGCAAGCCTGGTCCTCTCGGCACGCCGTCTCCCAGTCCCCGGTCATCATGCAGTCAGTCAAGTCGCAAAAAGTGCAAAAACCGGTCTTGCAAACGGCAGTCGCCCCGACACTGCCGCCAATCAATGCCAATCTGCAACATCAAGTTCTACCGGCTAATCAACCACCACCTCCCCTTTCCTCCTCCTCAACAAACTCCACACTGAAAGATGCCCTGAACCTGTGTCCTTTGGCACAGGCGGAATTAGTTGCAGCACTTCAACAGCATCAACAACAGCAACAACAGCAACAACAGCAACAACAACAGCAACAACAACAGCAGTCACACTTTCCAAACACCGATCAGCAGTGTCCTTCCAGTGTCCTGCAAATGGCGGCCGAAATTAATGGATCAGTTGCGGTGGTAGCTGACGCTGGTTTTCAAACTCATCAAGTTCACCCTTACGCCACTCCGCCGCCGTCCTACTTTTCAGCCGTCCGTGCCAACAATAGTGGAGGCAGCAGCAGTCAGCATCAGCAACAACAGCAGCAGATGTTGATGAGCAGCAGCTCCCGAAACTCTCTTGCCAGCAACTCCAGTGCTAACACCAACAACAACAGCCACAACAGCAGCAACTACATCAACACAAAGACGCTGATCAGCAAGGCAATACCTGGAGGTGGTGAAATGTCCTCAACACCGCCGCCACCGCCCCCTCCTCCTCCGCCCTACTCAATGTCACTGTCGCTCGCGCAACAGGACTCAATTGCGGCCATATTCTCGCAGAACTTTTGCGCAAACTCAGTGGCAACATCGGCTGCAACTGTAACTGCTGCAGCAGCTGCTGCGCATGCTGTTGTGGTCGCCGCTGCTTCGCCTGGCTCAGCCTACGGTGGCTCTAATTGTGGCTCATCAGTCACCTCATCTTCAACTGCCAACAAATCGGTAAGCGAATGGTGATGATGATAACGGGGAGTTGATATTTAATGCAGAATTTATCTCAACAAAAACCTTTTTTCTCTGCGAACAGGCACTGAACGGCATTCCCACCACCGATCCACCTAGCTACGAGACCTCAGTGGCCGCGCTGAAGGCACAACGAGCCGCCGGGACAACAACCAGGACCACCACTACCGCCACCACCATCGTCACCACGGAAAGCAGCACAAGCCTGACCAGTACGCATTCAGTGAGCACTGCAGCCAGCCACCACCACAACTGCGATCTGGTGACCACTATGGAGTCCATTCTCAGCGGCAACTCACCGGTGAGCGTTGGACAACAACTAGCGGCGGCAATCTCATCAACGGCGGCCATCACTGATGCCGCCACCAGCACCACCACCACCACCACCACCACCGTCGGGGCCACCTCAGTGGCCAGTCGAGTGCGGGCCCTAGAAATGTCCACTCTGGCGGAGAAAAACGCTTCCCTCACTTCCGGTCAGGAGTCAGTGCCGCCGTTGCCGCCGAAGCCGTCGGTCAACGGACAGCACAGTGGCCCGACGCCGCCGCCGCTGCCACCGCAGCCGCCGCATCTTCTCCAGCAACTTCACCACCATCAGCAGCAGCAGCAGCAGCATCAGTGTCAGCAGAATGCGCTGAACAACGCTGATACAATCGTTGCAGCAGTCAACGGCAGTGCTGAACATAATGGCCACCAGCCAGTTGAGCAAGTCACAAAGTGCCAAACAATCACCTGTGAAGATGGCAGCCTGCTGGAGATTGAGATGGAGGAAAATGGCAGCGTGAAGAAGCAGACGCACCTCTCGCCCATTCCCACCCGTCGCGGCTTCAGCGGCTCCATACGAGAGAAGGAACCGCGCGACTTTAAGGTCATTCAAAATGCCTCAAAGGCCTTCAAGTTCTACATGGAGCAGCACATGGAAAATCTGGGCAAGCTGACGAAGCAGCGTCAGCTTCGGCGTGAGCAGCTGGAGTCAGAAATGGCCAAGATAGGCCTAACTGATAAGGTAAACAGCAGTTGTACTTTACCGAGGGATAATTTTACTAACCACCTTACCACCATATTACAGGATGCCAATGAGATGCGGCGAATGCTCTGCCAGAAAGAGTCGAACTACATTCGCCTGCGCCGAGCGAAAATGGACCGCTCGATGGTCAAGAAGATCAAACGATCGTGGTGGCGCCTTCGGCGAGGTGCCCTCGTGAAGAAGTGGACGTGAACAACGCTGTACGCGATGAAGAAGTGCGCAAGGCGATGTGCTCACGCGAAAGCAGGTGGCCCACGTCAAGGCGGAGCGACATTCTGGCGAGGCGGACAACGCGGGTGGTGAAGCTGTCTACTCATTTCAGGATGAGAAGTACCTTACTTTCGTCATGGACTACATTCCCGGCGGCGACCTCATGTCAGCTGCTCATCAAGCTCAACCTTTTTGATGAGCCACTGGCGAGGTGAGGAAATGAGATTATTTAAATGTATAACAGCTGTTAACGTTGTATGTGGTCTCAACAAGTTTTACATTGCCGAGCTGGTGCTGGCCGTGAGAGCGTCCACCGGATGGGTTTCATCCACCGCGACATCAACCGGACAATGTGCTGATCGACAAGGACGGCCACATCAAGCTGACCGACTTTGGCCTCTGTACCGGCTTCCGGTGGACGCACGACTCCAAGTACTACACGACCGGGCCAGCTCGATGGACTTTGGCGCGGTGGCCGCCGCCAACTGGCATCAACTCGGCCAGGGCCACTGCAACGCGGCAACATGGAACGTCCTCATGTGCAAACGCCTCCACAATGGTGGCAGTATGATCCAACACAATCTTCTTAGCATCCATTTCTCAAACCGTTGAACGGCGAAAACACCGCCGCGAGCACCAACGCTGTATGGCCCATTCTCTGGTGGGCACTCCAACTACATTCCCCCGAAGTGTTGCGAGCATCGCTACACCAGGCTGTGACTGGTGGAGCGTCGGCGTCATACTCTACGAGATGGTCGTCGGCTCGCCGCCCTTCTTCGCCAACACGCCGGAAGAAACCCAGTTAAAAGTATAAAAGATTTCTGTTTAATTTGCCAGTTTTTCTGAACCTCTTTTTTGTTAATATTTCCACCAGGTCATCAACTGGCGGACCACCCTGCGCATTCCCTACCAGGCCCGCCTCTCCCCGGCCACCTCTGACCTGATCACCCGCCTGTGCTGCGACGCAGAGAGCCGCATCGGTGGGAACGGCGGCGCCGATGAGATCAAGGCCCACCCTTCTTCGCGTCGATCAACTGGGAGAGTGGCCTTCGGGCCAGCGGGCGCCCTACGTCCCGGAGATCCGCCACCCCAATGGACACCTCCAACTTTGACCCCGTTCCGGAGCGGCTGCACGCCTCGGACAGTGACAGCGACGGCGACGGCGACGGCCCCGAGCTGGACGAGTACGGCCTGCCGCTGGAGCACTTTGCAGCACGACCGCCCTCATCGGCGGCCTCGGAAAGGAATGACGGCGCGGGGCAATGGCACGCCGTCGTCCACCTCATCGCGAGCCACTTCCTCTAAGGCTAACCGCCACCAGAAGTCGGCCCTGGAGCAGGATCCGAAGCATCCTCAGCACGCCTTCCTTGAGTTCACCTTTCGACGCTTCTTCGACAACACCGGAAACGCATATCCGATACGATTTGGCGGCGGCGGCGGCGGTGGTGGCGGTTCACCATCCACTTTTGCCAGCTCGGACGCTGAAGCGGAACAGTGCTCGGCAGCTGGCGACGTTGGAGCTGCCGCAGCTGGCAATGTTGGCCAACTCTCTCGAAGCTCCTCACCGGCTTTTTCTGAGAGCAACAACAGCAGTGCTGCCCAGGCCAATTTGTACGGCTCCATTGGCGAGTCGACAGTCTCCTCGGCAAGCAACGAGCACTGTAGCACGTCAGCAGCAGTGATCATTAGCTGCGCCGATCAGGAGAACGTTGCTTCAGCTGGTGCGACTACGATTACCACTACCACCACCAGCAACTCCAACACCACCACCACCACCACCACCATCGTAGCCAGCCACTCGCCTCACCACGATGAAACTCTATACATCTACGATGAAGTCTGCCCTGAGATCATGCCATCATCCCCTTCTCCTTCCCCACTTTCTCATTTCTCAAACACCACAATCACCACCAGCAGCAGCAGCAGCACTAATACGCTAGCACCAGCAGCAACGCCTTCGTTAGCTCAGATCTCCAGCTGCAAAAATCCCCCCACTCTGGTCACCTCCGTAAAATCGAACACATCGGGTGAGCTGCAGCATTTCACCACCACCAGCATAACCACCGCCAACTTATCATCCACAACAGCCATCTCTCTCAATCGATCTCTCCATCAGTTAGTTCTGCGCATCTGGTCGGTGGCACACTTTCAAGCACCATTTTATCAGTGGAGTCCAGCGCCAGTGAACCAGAGCTCCCAGCCGTAGCTGAACCTGATAATGATCCGGTTTTTGTTTAGCGCAAACTACTAATTTTGCTTTGCCTTTCTCAGATCTCTTTTTTTCTAAAACATACTTGGAAATTGCAATAAAGTTTAACTGATCGATCTGAAAGTGATTGAACAAATCAAACTTTAATTTTAAAACTATTTAAAACACATTGTGATCTCTTTAAACTATTGTGTATTATAAATTAACTAAAATTTTTTAAAGTATACTAGCAGGGCCAGCATAAAATCAGTTTATGCAGTGTACTTTTAAATTGTGCATGTGCGATAATGCGTTGATAAGGGGGGACAAATAGTGTAAATTGTGTAAAAGATTGTGTGGATAGGTGACACAAATCATAAAATGGGAGCTGGTTTCAGCCGAGCTGACTGATCACTAACTAAAAAGCAGCTAATTGGTTTTGTGTGTCTGCGGCTCTTTATTGGAGGAATAGAAAATTAAGGAAGAAGACAGAGATGACTGAGAAGCGAGCTGAAACGCAAGGTCGCCGGATCGAGTCAGCGTCAAATGACTTGCTTGAGCTGATTTCGGATCAGCGTAACTGATACTGGACAAAGTTCTGATCGGTAGAACTTGTGAGATGCCAGCGTTAGTGCATTCTATTTCCTTGTGTTAACTGCTTGAGAAAAACTAAGTTTTATCGGAGTTTATGCTAATAGTGAGTGTAATGATAGTGCACACTAAGTGAATAGGGGACAGGTTGTTGACCAGCCTGTGTACAGATGTGATAAAAAATGAATCAGCTAGTGAAGATAGGTGAACTGAACTACGGCAAGTGCATGAAAGGAAGGCACGCCGTGCTGGCAAAGAAATTCTGCTGTGGTGGTTTGTACACAACCGCTACAGCAGTACATAAATCAATCACAATCTTCAAACTCCAATTGAGCCTGACACTTTGAGGCTGACGACGTTGGGAAAAAGCTCGGTAAGGTAGGCCACCAGTGGGTCATTACTTGAAGAGGAGAGGACAGTCATCGGGCGAGCACTGTGAACACTGCGCAGTGAGTGCACGGCGAGATGGGTCATCTGCTGGCGAGTCTCCGGCGACATCATCGAAAGGTGTTCGGCAATGCTTTCCACCGTACAGGCCTGGCGGGTGATCAGCACGAGACGGCGTAGGGCGGGGAAGGAGCAACTAAGAAGGTACTTGACGGTACTGCTGCTCAGGCCACCGATCAGCAGCTCTTCGACGACTGGAAAAGTGCACTGTTGTATCTTTTTCTGCAATTGATCATCGGTTTTTGGAGAACGAACACTGAAAGTGGTACTTTCTATCAGACAGAAGATGCTCAGGTGTTTCAGGCTTTCAAGCGCTTTTATGTGTCCCAATGGTTCAATTGGATTAGCGCTAACAGCAAAAAAAGAGTCAAAAAAGCAGCCAAGCAGCGCAGTGACAGGATGAAAAAAGTACGAGTTGAGCCGAGTGAGAACAGCTGTATGGTGGTAGTCGTGGGTCGGCTGCACTGCCGGAGAAAACTCCACACGTAGGCCATTTTACCATCTTCTCTCTCATGTAGTTAACTGTCAGGCGGTTAAACGCGCCTGCAGGCAGAAGGACGTGCCCGGCGGTGGGTATTCGGGGCACTTCTTTAGGCGTCTCGTAAACTGGGGAGTTTGTGGGATTAAGCGTGATCCAGTGTACCTGGCGAAGGCCCAGTGCGCCGTTGTTCTTGTTTTCATTTGTTGTTCCATCACCGCCGGCGATGCCAAAGTGCTGCAACTCGCTGGCACAATGGCGCTGAATATTACTGATGTAAGTGGCCAGTAGTTTCGCCTCGAAGCCATGCATGACATATTCTGAACGCAGACGTACCGTAATTTGGCATTTGTTCTGGTGGAGGCCGTTAATGAGCTGCTGAAAATGCCTGTCAACTAGGCGCAGAGATTTGGCCTGTTCGGCCATTGGAAGAAAGGCTAAAATTTCTCGTAAAATTTCATCAGGAATGTCATTTATGCTAGTGTTTGACGTTGATTCGCTGTGAATGCTGTTGATGCTGGAAGTTGTTGAGACAGTTGCAGTAGAAGCTGCTTGATCAAATCGACTTCAGAAGGTGAAACGGTGCTGTTGTCCATTGCGTGATGAGATTCAGGAGTAGAGCACGATGTGAAAGTGCAGAGGCTAGTGATTAAAGATAAAGGCAAGAAATAAAGGCCAAAATGAGAAATAAGAATAAAGAGAAAGGATAAAATGACGACAAATAATACCAATTTGTGTAGTTCAAACAGATTGCTGCTGTTGTTGTGGTTGCAGTGGCTGCTGCGTTAAAGCTAACAGCAATGAAAGGCAACGTAGCAGCAACGCCGGCAGTGGTTGCAGCTGCAACAGCTGGACGAGCAGCAGCACCAGCAGCAGCCGTTCAGTTGAAGCTGAAAGTTAGGCTCACAAAGTTGCTGGTGAAACTGCTGCTACTGCAGCTTTCCCCACTGCTCCCCCGTGTCTCTTCACGGTTGACCAAGTGCAAAAGTGGACTCGCCCAACTCGCAAGCTAAAAAAGTGACTGGGGATTAGCAGTGGTTGACAAACAACAAATGGCATGCAAAATAGGACCGGTCTGCAGTGCAGTGATTCGACTGTGCGTGTTAGTCACAACAAAGGCAGGCAAAGTGACACTTTTGGAGCACAGTTTGAATATGTAGTCTAAAAGTGAACAACATGAAGAAATGGTGCAAAAAATTTACAAAGGAATTTGAGCAGTTCTGATGCTTGCAACTTTGCCAGTTTGGATTGGATCGAGCAGTGGCTTAATAGCTGAGTGTTTTAGATCATAACGATGAACTGAAATTGTATTAATCAAGCAGTAAGAATTGAATTACCTTTCTCTTAATAGAACGGTCTTGTTTGCTTAGCCTGCGTGAAGAAAACGATAGCATTCAGCTTGTAGCCAGTTTTACGATCTGATAAAAAGATTGTAGTTCAAAAAAAGACTGGGAAGAACAAAATCTCCCATTAAAAGAGGTGCAGTGATGATGAGTCATAAAAGAATCACAAATGTGTAATTTTTCTCAGTAAACTGACCTCATTTAAAACAGTAAACAAGTAGAGGTTTTAATTGATCTGGTTTTGACCAAATGAAAATGAGCTGACAAACAAGTTGACCTAATCTTTTATTTGTGTTTGTTTATCAGTATCTTGATCCAATGAATCATTGAACTAAACATGTGTACTTTTAATGTTTGATTGTTTGTGTTGCCCGGATTTTGACAAACTTTTCTTTTTCTGACAGTTTGAATCTACTTTTTTACTGTGAAAAAATTTGAAAATATTTCTCTTGTCTTCCTGACTGGGTCGTTTTTACGAAGCGTCACCCGGCGGTTGACATACTCAAAAAGCGTGGCAATTGGCACACGAGGGGACGCTTCAAGTTTTTGCAGTGAGGCCAACGACGGGTATGCCAATTCCATATTGTTGACAAAGTCCTCTTTGGAGATGAGCAGCTGAATGGTGCTCTCGTTCGGCAAGATTTTTACTTCTACTGGGGTGTCCTTGTTGAGGTTGATCTGAGTAACTGGTAGAAGAAAAAAATACTAGTGTGATTTTATGAATGGCTAAGGAAACTAAAACAGCACAAACCTTGCGTCAGAATAACTTTGATTTGCGGCGCCTGGAAATCGGTATTTGTAAAGTTGTCAACGTGAGCCGATTCGTAGATGACCACCGCCGTGTTCGCCTCAATGAAACTGTTCTGGGCGCCAGACCCGTTCCGCCCCGCCAGATGGTTCCACTCCAGGACGACCCGTCCCTGGTCACTGTAGAAGTACAGTGCATCGATGATGGGCCAGTGCAATGGGGCGGGCAGGTGAACTCCCAACTGGTAGCCCTCCTCGGTGCTGTAGTGCATGCACAGAAATTGGGCGTTCCGATTTGCTTATGCTCCTGCTGCTCAGTAGGACGGCGGATCGGTCTGCCCTGGTCACCATACTTCAACACCACCTTCTCACTGCACGACTTCCTGACCAGCCACCAACGAAAAGTCATCGGCTCCGTCTGAATGGGCATGTCCACACTAATGGCAATGGTGGGTGATGAGGGTGACTGCAGGAACATGGTCGGGGAGGTGGAGTTCAGGGGACGCCATCAACAGTCACCTTTGAGCTAGCATTGGCTGGCACCTGAGTAAAGTTGAGCAGTAGCAGGTGATCGCTGAAGTTTGGTGAAGGTGTAAACTTAAGCAAAGAACTACGCGTTGGGAGTTGTTGGTTGCCTGTGCCCAATGGAAAGGTCACCTGGCCGATGCTTTTCGACAGACGAATGGCCGAGTTGTTGGGGTAGACGGCGAAAAAGGTGCGAAAGTCACTGGTGTAACCAGCATCATCATTGACTGCAAGCGACTCAAACTTCACCGACAGCAGCTGTCCATTACTGGTCGAAAACTGTTGTGGGCCGCACCACTCACTGTGTGATTTCACCCTGACCGAGGAGTTTTTGCTAACACTGTTTTGGGTCACTGAAAAGAGGACAAATAGTAAACAACATTAATTTGAAATTTAATCAATAGAAGCATACCTTCTTTTGAGAGAACCTCAATTTGCGGCGCCCTGTAGTCAGCATTGGGGAAATGATGTACGGCGAGTCGTAGATTACCACTGCAATGCTCGTCTCAATCAAAATGGTACCAGCCTTTCCAGCAGTACTGGTCGCTCCCTCCAAATTGTTCTGCGCCAACACGACCTGACCAGTTGCCTCGTAGAAGTACACCGAGTCGGCGGAATCAGAAATGGCCGACGAGCTGAGCAAGTGAATTCCAAACTGATTGCCCCCTTCAGTGGTGACGTGCATGGCACAGCGAACGGGCGAGTTGGACAGCTTCATTCGCTCCGTTTCGTTCAGGTGAAGAATGGTGCGCGCTGGTTCGCCAATTTTGAGCACTACCTTTTGGCTGCACTTCCTACTGACATACCAATAGCGAAAGGCAATGGGCTCCACCTGTGACATGTCCAGAGTGAGGGTGACAGAGGGCGATGAGGGTGACTGCAGGAACATCCTCGCCGAGGTGGAGTTCAGCTGGACGCCATCGACGGTGACGTTTGAGTTGGCATTCACTGGCACTGAAGTAAAGTTGAGCATGAGCAGTTGGTCAGCACTGGTCATTTGATCGGTAGTCTGAAACTCTACTTTTTCTTTGGAAACTGACTTTGCCATGTTTTTGAAATCCGCCAAAGCCCACTCGCTCTTGTTTTGTGGCAGCTGAAAATTTATTTCTGTGGTAAAACAGCTGAAAAAGAGCGCTCGCCATAACCGATAATCTTTACAATAAAGATCGCAATACTTAAGCGTCAACGTTACTCGAACAGAACTGTAGCCGGCCAGACTGATTTGGCTCTTTTGGAAAAACTTTCCTTTTTTGTGAAAAAGAGTGAGGGTTTTTCCATTGCGAACGCCGGTGACTGCAATGCTGTCGGCAGACCAAATGGAGGCACTGGTTAGATTTAAGTACGACCAAGTAGTTGGCTTGATTATGTTCCAGTAGCAGTGGCGCTCAAAATATTGATTAAAACTCTGGGCAAAATCTAAAGCATGGTAGGTGCTGGGTCCTTCAATTTCTATAGTTTCATCAAGTCGGCAGTTATGCTGAATAGTTTCTGCAAAAAATAAAAAAATTAAACTGTGTTTTTTAATTAATTTACTAAAACTTACCAGCTGCAACTGAGAAAGAAAAGACAAAGATAATCGCAAGATACAGAAATGTTTTTGCCATTTTTCAAAACAACCTGACACCGGTGTCAGCAAGTGTTTTTGGAGGCACAGAGAAAAGGTGAAAACTAAAAAGTGATAATGTCGACAGTGTTTAAAATGTTGGGAAAAAATTGATATGAGAGGCAAGGTGATGAAGAGTAGAAGTGTAAGAAAGATGAAAGTAAGCACTTTTAAAACACATGGGCACAATGAGAAAGGGCACAAAAAAGCACACCGGAGAGCTTTTGGCGCGAAAACTCGCGGTTAATCCAGCAGTGTTAGGGGAACAAGGTGTGCACAGAATGACAGTGCGAAAGGCTGTGTGTGAAAGTTCTCCAAAGAAACTGCTTAAATAGCCTGCATAAGACGACTGCGTGCTGGGTAGTCTCTGCTGCGACGAACTCTGCCCCGCAGAGACTGGGACCTGTTGCAGCGATATGGCTCTTTACGGGGCTCAAAGTGCTTGCTTCCTCCTGCGACAGAGGCAGCCTATCCTTTAAGAATGCTTCAGTCAGAGAATGATCGACTCAGCGAAAAAAATTTCCACTTGACAAAGTACTGTTTTTGAAGCAGATAAACAATAAGGTGTAGTGGCTGGGACTCCAGTTTTTACAAAAGTTCTCTCTGCCCTGCTCCGTCACTGGTTGACCTTCTGGATGGCCGCCTACTCGTCGTCACCACCAAGAAGTGCCTCGAGCTGCCTCATGTGTTCAATGCGCATTCTTCAGCTCTCTACAGCAGCAATCCAGACATAACATCCGCCGTACTCTTCCTGCACAAACAAGCCAGCAGCCTCAACTTGCCCCACCGAAACCTGAAGGCATATAATCCGACGTCGACCACGCCGTCGAAAGCACACTAGAGCACACATTGCAGACGGCACTACGGCAGAGAACGCAATCAACACCGAGCGGCTGCAACCCGTCTTCCTGTGCTCGTTCCCGCCGGCAAAATAATTCAACTCTGTTACCAGAATTGCTAGAATGATAAAAAGCTCAAGTTTACAGAATTTTAAAATATTTTAAATATCCCTTTTCCCAAATTTATTAAGTAACCCCAGTAATGTCAAAAATAATATGAAAATTACAAAAATTAAACTTAGAGTTTTGCATTGTTTGTCGTACAAGTGGTCGTTTTTTACAATTCACACAAATGAACAAGATAAATTAAAACTTTGTATTAGTGATGTAAATAACTGAAATAAGACGAGTTTGTTTCACAAGTAAAAAGAGATGTTGACAAGGCAAAAGACAGAGAGCGAGTGCTCGAGAGAAAGCAGGATAATCATTTAGGCAGCGTGGGGACCCGTGCGTACAGGACGTTACGCCCGCTGGATCACCAAATCACAACAATAACCTCTCGATTAATTTCGCTAGCATCTTCCGTTTGCTCCAATAGTCCATAGCCATATGAACCCCAGTCTATTTAAATAAAATACCATTAATTAAACTAAACTTATTTTTAAATGAAATTTGCACTTACCCGAGCCATAACTGTTGCGGATAATCCAGTAGGGTTTTTTTGAGTTATCAGGTCCTCCAAAACCAACCACTACTACTGAATGGCTGGTACCGCCCGGCACTTGAACATCCGATGATGAGAGCGCCCAATATTTGCCGTAGTCGTTGAATTTTTTTCCGACTGACACATATACACAAATAGGGCCGTAATTTTCGATTAGATCCATCAGTTCCTTGGCATTGGCTTTTCCCCCTGGATACAAACGATTAATATAAAATGCAGAATAAAATCGCGGTGATTCGAATAAAAGACCAAATAATTTTTCGAAAACATTGGAAGTACGGTGACAGCTCATTCGCGATGCGTAACGGTATCCATAGTCGTTAGCTTTACTGATGCCAAATTCTTCGATGTAAAGAAACGCCACATAGGGATCACCACCTTTGCAACCATCCTCGTAGGCGCACTCAATTAATTCTTGCTTGGAAAAACTCACTGGTTCCTGATTAGTTTTCCAGCTATAAACCCCTTCCACGACGCCAGCTGCGGCAAATGCCCAGCCACTGTTGCAGTCCTGCTTGAACCACCCATTGGACCAGCCAGGATTAGCTGAAAAACAAACGATTAATATTAATGGAAGATTCAGTAATCAAAAATTAGAAAATTGCTTTAACGAATAGTGTCACTTGAACACTGACACTGACACAACTTCACATCCTTATGTTCACCCTCGTTCATTTGTTCTCATTACTCTGTTATTCTTACGCCATTATCACATTTTTATGAAAGCACACACTACCTTGACTACGACCGTGTCACCAGTCTGTACAATACCAATGCCATGCCATGCAATGCCATCACCCAGTTTTTCAACACTTTATCAAAAGTCGATCGCTTGAAAAAATCTTTTTAACTGATCAGAAACCCCTTTTGTTGAAGAGCGTTCTTTAACCAAAAGCACTAGTGTAGCAGAAATCCAAGCCAAAGAGAGAAAGCTGTGGCAGGGATCTGCTCGGTTGTGTCCGAAGCTACTGTCTGCTGGTTTAGGTTCGTGCTGGGGTTCTCGCTCACCTAACCTGCTCAGAGGGTAGCGCAAGCAGGCGTCTCACCGACTCAGCGCTATGGCTCTGAGGATGTTGCTAGTGAATGCGAATGAATGATGACTGCTCCTTAGTCCAGCGTATGCACATAAACCAGAGGGAGAACACGGCGTGGTACTCAAGATCGGGTCACTGTAGTGGCCGGTCCAGCGTATGCACATAAACTGCCGGGCAAGTTCGGGCGCTTCAAGATCGCTCTAGATGACGCAACACTTGACTCGAAATCTGTTTTGCTTTGAGGTCTGATTCGCTCTGTCGCAGCGAGCGGCAGCGTGATCTGTTTAATGACTGCCCGCCTGGGGAGCTCGCTGCTGATAGATTCATAAACGTAATGACAATGGGCCGCTAGTCGGCTTGGCTAGATATGGGAGTGTTAAGCTAAATGGAATAAGGGCCAGAAATGAAAGGCCAAATAGGGGGAACAATAAATGGGAATAATAAACGAATAATAGGTTAAATCATTCTTGTAACATAGTCAGTCAGTCGTTTTGGTCATTCTTTCTCATTGCCAAGTAAAATCTCACATTAGCGGTGTCAAGGAATTTTCCTTGAGGTGATGGCCTCTGACGAGGCCGTTCGAGAAGGCTCCAGTGCGAGGAGCGTACGCTGGCCGGCTTATCGCCTGGCCGCTGAGCACCTCGCCCGTGAGCCATCGGATGATGTGAACGTGAGCGGGGCAACCCCTCACCACGTCTCACCACCACCCCCCGTGCCCCACCGTCGCTGGGAGGCATATAAGCCTGCGGCGCCCAGACGGTCTTGGGTTCAGTCAGTCAGTTGTTGGTTAGCCGTCGTAGCCGTCACTCTGTCGCTCAGCCGACCGGCTGCCCAGTGCGCGCCCATCATCATCGCCCGCTCTTTGCCGTGCCGTGCCCGAGCCCCTTGTCTTTGGTCTCCCGAACCTGCGCCCATTCGCCCTGAGCGGCCCTCACCACTTCTTCTTCTTCAATTCCCTTACCCTCCACCTTATTCCGATTAAACATTTCAACAGTCGTACGCGCCCGTCTCTTTCTCTCTTTCTACACCGGACCAACACCCGCGCCCGCGCCCATCTCACTCCTCTCTCTTTTTCTCATCATCCGGAAGAAATTCCGTGACAAGCGGTGTTAATACAATAGATTAAATGTATACTACACTCTCTCAACTTGTAAAGAAGAAGATGCCTCCGCAAAATGTTTTTCTAACAGGAAAGTGCCACCTGCGTGGGCACACAGACGCATCACATTCACATGCACACATTCATCTCATTTCATCATCTTTTACCTGTACTCGCCTGACCACCAACTTGTTACCAATCCGTTCCCATCTATCCTTTACGTTTTTTTTGTCATTCCTCTATCCTATCATCTATCATCTATCTTTTCAAATCACAGAACATATAATAAACAGTCACAGCACTACAAAACTTACACTGGCTTTCGGCAGGTCCGTAGTATTTGCGGAAGTCGACTTTAGGAGTAATGGTTTGCATTGAAGGGGTAGTCTGAATATACTGAAAGCAGGCCTCGAAATTTAATTTGAAATCTGCATTGCAGAGGTCCTGGTTTAAACAAATCATAAACAAAATATTAGGTTTTGAAATTAAATATAAGGTTTACTTGTAAAAGACTTACGTCCAACTCTTTCATGGTGTAGTTTAGTTTAGCTTCGTATTGCGAGAACAGAGTGGTGGCAACCACCAAAACGCATAGGATTTGCAGAGCACTCATTTTTAGATGCTGTAGGAAGACCAAATGGAGGCCCTGTTTAGGTTCAAGTACGACCAGGTAGTTGGCTTGATTATGTCCCAGATGAAGTAGCGCTCAACACTCTTTTTTTAGAAATCAAAAATGAAATGGTAAAAGCATCCAGATCGCCCAGTTTATATACGAAGGCAGAAGCATCTCGTGATGACTAAATTATTATTTAGGCATGACATTTTAAATGCCAAATGTTAATTTGTTCAGAGTGTCACTATTTATTAGCTTGCAAAAGGAAAGTTACCAAAAATAAATATTAGCAAAAATGTCACACACTTTATTAGCCATGACGCACAACTGCACGCCTCAACTCAACTCAAAGACAAATTTTGTAAAAAAAATTTACAAATAATTTTATTCATTGTAGCGACTAAAACTTGGACAAGCACTCCAATTCTCAGAAACAGTCTCTTTCTGGTTTGCACTCAACTTGCATTCTATCGCACTTCAACTTTTTTGCTAGCCGAAGCAAAAGCTGACTCAGAGGATGCTCTGACTCAGAGGATGTACAGTCACCAGAACTTAGCTAATGAACAGCGATGGTAGTACGCACCTGACGAGAGTTAACAACGACATTGCAACGACATTGCTCGACAAACGTTTGCTCAGCGTACAGTCATGCTCAAACAATTATCCGACGAACGTTTACCCAACGTTGATATCCGTCGAAGCTTTGAGCACTACAACATTTTGTGCATCTACACATCTCTGCATACAGCTTGAATCAAATAAAAATAGTTTAGTTTAGTAAGCAAAAGGTCATCCTGCAGATGTTATTGAATATCGACTATCAGCTAGGACAGTTCGTGTGACATTTAAAACGATCAAGTTAATGTAAAGCAAAGAAGTGAAAGCAACAACTTTAGAATTGAGACAGGTTTAATTAGTGTGGCCTTGGGCTTCCTCAGTTCGTAGCATTGTGCCGAGCCTGAGCGGAAGTTGCCTCGGCTTTACCACTGCTGCGACCTCTGCCCGATGTGCCAGTCCTCTTCAGTCACATTGACAGTTTATTAGTTTGAGACCAGGTTACTCGATCGCAAGGCAGGTACAGCTGATAGCGGCACAAAGCTTTGGCTCAACTGATGCTCTCTGAAAGTTGCCACTTCAACCCTCTGTAAGCGATCAAGTATAGTGAGCGACCCTTTAGACGACCAAGAAGATGTCGGGTGTCGGGCGTCGAGTGCTCAAACGCTGCAGATACAGTGCGCAAATCTGATCTCGGTCTGATTCCTCAGATCCTCAAAGTTGCGCAGATCGACGGAGAAAATCGATGAGCCTCGATGGAGTGGTCAAAGAGTGAACTACACTCAAATCGATGCAGTGAGGCAGCAAGTGGAGGACGAAGCCAGGCGCAATGGTCAGCGAGCGCAGCTGAGGACGGAACTGTTCAAGCAGCTGGCAGAGGTTGAGCAGGTAGTGAGGCGGCGATTCTAAGTTCTGGTTGCTGCTGCCTTCCTGGAGGCCGCCCACCTTTCGCCGGACCACCTTGAAAGTGTGTACCGAGTGGAAGAGGGCGCTCAAATCTGCTGGCTGACCACCATCATTTGACCATTCGATGGACTCAAGCTGGAGAATGTCGGCGTAGCCAAGAGAATACTTCTCCTCGGTGGCCAGTGGAAGGTCGTCCAGTTGGGGGCTGACAGAGAGGGGAAGCAACTCTGTGCAATTGTTCAAGCTGTAGTAGTACTGAAAATGGCCGTTGTAGGCCTCATCATCGACCATCAGATAGAGTGCTTTTTGTTCGCCCAGAACGGCGGTCTTGAGGGCGGACTGGAGGGCAGAGCCGAGAAAGGCTTTTACCAGGTTGAGGATGTCTTTGGTGGACAGTTTTGTGCTAATCAGACGGTGCACGTCGTCTACTATGGCTCGGTTCAGTATGGAAAATTGATCCTTTCAAGTGGCTGCAGTGTGGCTAAGTGGAAAAAGGAGATTACCAATCCCACCACCAGTGATAGAGACGAGGCAGTAAAAGCTCACGGCCTGAGGTTCGAGCGAACAATCACTTACTCGTTTCTGTTACACGACAGCATTAGAGTTGTGTACAAGGGCAACAGTGATCAACAGCAACTCTGGTCACCTCCGCCAAATCGAGCACATCGGGTGAACTGCAGCATTTCACCACCACCAGCATAACCACCGCCAACTTATCATCCACAACAGCCTCTCCTCAATCGATCTCTCCATCAGTTAGTTCTGCGCATCTGGTCGGTGGCACACTTTCAAACACCATTTTATCAGTAGAGTCTAGCGCCAGTGAACCAGAGCCCTCAACCGTAGCTGAACCTGATAATGATCCGGTTTTTGTTTAGCACAAACTACTACTACTACTACTGCTGTTTTGCCTTTTTTAGCTTTTTTTTCTAAAACATACTTGGAAATTGCAATAAAGTTTAACTGATCGATCTGAAAGTGATTGAACAAAGCAAACTTTAATTTTAAAACTATTTCAAAACACATTGTGATCTCTTAAAACTATTGTGTTTTATATATTTACTAAAAATTTTTAAAGTTTTAACAAATTTTTTAAATTAAAAACGTTCTAAAATGCTAATAAATCATGTAAAATTTTAGTTCATGCATATGGAGTTCCTAAAATATTGATTGTGTACTAGAACCATATAGGTTCAAAATGCAGACAAAAATCAAATTACAGCAAAACACCTCTTTAACTTGCAAACATGTCAATCATTTGACAAGCAATAAAATACAAGCCCATTTTAAACAAAACAGACAATGGATGCTCGAGCTTTAAAAACACCTGCAGTTTACGATGCTGGCTAAATGTCACTCGCTAAATTGAGTTCTAATGAAAGGGTGAGTTCTTTTACTAGTAATTGGGCCATCATGTGCTTTGTGTTGTGCGCTCAGACTGGATTATTTATGACTTTAACCTAAATAGAATGGGTGAAAAAGAAAGTGGCGGCACTAATTGCCAGCGCAAACGCTGCAAATGAATAAAGTGATCATAATTTATAAACTGAAAGTAAAAGGGTTGCCCTCGTCATTGCCTTACATGATGTCTAGCGTTCAAAACCCTGTTTACACTGACTAATCAGTTCGCTACCATCGTTGGGGTTCGATTTGGTTACGGCAGTGGCCGCAACGGCGGCGGCAACTAGTGTTGTCTGGTACCCACTGGCACATATAATAAATTTCCGTTTCAAAGAACAGTCTTTTTTGACTTGCAGTGAACTGAAGAGCAACAACGGCCACAGATGCGGCCATAACTACAGCAAGAGACTGAAGTCGACTTCAAAAAAGAAAGATCTCAAAAACAGTACAGTGCCGCGATTAGATGTCCTTGCTTCCCTTCTCAGAGAACTGCATCAGCGAGATGATGAAGATGGCAAAACTAATCGCCTGACGCAACCTCCCTCCTTCTGCGATTTTACGACCTGACCATTTTTGTGGTCGTCCTTCATTCAGCCAGACATCCCAGTGCTGAACTTTGCATCCTGGCTAAAAGCAGGCACCAATTCAACAGGCAGGCAAAACAGGCAAAAATTTTCAAAGCGCTTTTAGCTTGGAAACAGCAGAAGGCAAAAGGCCGCTTTTGCTCTGACCCTTTTTTCTCAGAACACTCAGCAGACACACTCAGTCCTTGGAAAGCATAAAGCTGCAAGCTGTTCAATCACTACTACCACATATAAAATGCCCGTCACCAGTCATCTCTGATTCAGTTCAGCCAGCCCTGCCTAAGCACACGCAATCAGTTCACTTTTAAAACTTGAAACTTCAGCGTTTTTCTCCAACAAAATGTTGGTCACCAAGCACTTGAAGATGCGTACGCTTCTTCCTCTTCTTCTACTCACCATCCGAAGCCTACTGCTGCTGTTCATTGTCGCCTCACCCCAAGCCGTTGAGAGCTTCTTCAACTGGGCCCAGGAAAACAGCGCCGACAGCACCAACGGAGAGGAGAACCTCTTTAATCTGCAGAACGAGCCGACCAGGAAGCTGAATGCCAATGTCTGCCTGCCACCCGGTGCCTTCTTTCTCGATCAGCTCAAGTCGGCAAAGAGCCGTCGGAAGGTGCTGGAGGAAACGTTGAAGCACAGCTTCGACGCCTATCTCGAGCACGGCTGGGCAATGGGCAAGAGTGTGCAGTACTTTTCGGTTTTCGGCGCCACCAACCAGCCTCCTACCGATGTCAACCTGAAGGTGGTTCTCGACGCGATGAACACCTTCAAGCTGCTGGGCATGAGCGAGTACTACCACAAGGCGTCTCACTACGTCGCCCACCACCTGCCCAAGGTCTTTCGCGCCCGCCTCCTGCCGCCCTCTCTCAGCCTCTACCCCAGCCTAGTCACCGCCTACCACCTGACCGGCAACCGGAAGTACTACAACCACGCCGTCGACATTGGCTTCCACGAGGTGCGCCACCTGTGGCCGCTGGAGGCGGCGGTGCTGCACTCCGCCGGGAGCGCACCAAAACGCGCCGAGTACCTCGCCAAGCTGGAGACCGACTTTGACACGCTCTTTGATGAGCACACCTACGACCGCGACTCCATGTGGAAGCACTACTGGATGCTCGGTGAGTACTGATCACTACCTTTCGATTTTAAAAGCTATTAATTTATACTTTTTGCTGTCTATTACCCTAGTGAACTTGCACCGCTACTCCGCCTTCTCCACCAACTTCACCATCACCAACTTCAACTACTGGCTGCGGCTGTGCACCGAGACGGTCGCTATGGAGAACTTCGAGCTGACGCCAAAGCTGTTCAGCACCGCCGCTGGCCGAAACTGCAGTACATCAGCCACTGGAGGGCTCCATGCACAGCGTCGACTGCGCCTGGGGCGCCACCATGGTGCTCGCCTCGCAGGCCACTGTCGACTCGGTGCTGCTTGGCCGAGGCAGACGCCCTACAGCCCCCGCCAATGTGCAGCTTGTCTGGTCGGACGGCCGACTGCTGAACACCGGCCTCAACATCACCGACACCTGTCGGCTGGGGGCGGCCGTCAGCCCTCACCGGCTGCCCCTCCATCGAATGGCCCTCGACGAGGACCTGGAGGAGGTGGACGAGGCGACGCTGGCCACCATCAATCAGATCAACGGCGGAAGCGGAAACGGAAACGGTGGTGCTGGCAATGGCTACGATGACCTCACGCCGACATCGCCTTTGGCGGTGGCAGTCCTCATAAGTTCCTCTGCGAACCCTCGAACTTCCTGCGCTCTCGATCCCGCCGACTCTGCCGCCCTGAGCACACCTATCACCTGA
>JAMZRA010000071.1:0-65916 GCA_024499935.1 Tyrophagus putrescentiae
TTTTTTGTGTAATTTTTATACTTTTTATTAGAAGTATGTTCAAATAAATGTGTTTTTACTAAATTAAAATAATTTTTTGGCAAAAACAAAAACAATTTTATATTGACAGAGAACAAACAATTTTAACAAAATTAGAATATTTTTATATTAATACTTTTCTGCATATTATTTTTTTCACAATTGATTTTTAAGAAATGGCGTGTTTAAATAAAAACTCTTCAAAAAACATCTTTTACAACATCCAAAGTCCTTCCTTAAAGTATCTTTTGCGTTTTTACGGATATTTTTCTATTCAGCTGTTTCCATTTAACTTTTGTCATTTTCCAAGTTTAGCTCACGCTTTTTGGAATCTTTTCCTTGCCAGTTTTGCCTTTTATCGCGTTTCAGAGTTCCAGAAAGCCAGCCAATCTGATATAGACCCCGTCTTTGCAGCAGTGGTCGCCACAAAACCACTTTTTGGCATCGTTGTCACTATTGGACTGAACTTTCTCTACCTAACAACAACAGTGCTAAACACCTTTTACTTTGTGTTTATCAACTACAACAGTTCCAAGCTAATTCGCCTTTTAGACATTGGTTTCTGCCAGGTAGTTCCTTTTAACTCTGTTTGTCAGTCTCGACGGTTCATTTTTAAATTGGTGGCAGTTTACCTGGTAGTTTTTCTCATCTCCAACATTTCCCTCTTTTACGGCACCGTTCGTCGAGGCGGATTGGCATTTTGTTTACGGCAAACAACAATTTCTTTCCTACTGAACATCAACAACCACGCGGTGTTTGTGCTTACGCACTACTACAAATACGGAACGTTGGTCAGTTTGGATCAGATGATCAGTACCCTTTGTTATCACAGTAAACAACAACTCCCCAATTACCTGTCTGAATTTGAGAAAAATTTTGTTTCACTTGCCCGTCTTAACCAGCAACTCAACTCACTACTCTCTTTCCCGCTACTATTGATGACAGTGCCGTACATTACCGAGGTGTTGATCACCGCGTCTTTTGCCTACATTGCGGCATTTAATGGTTTTAATTTATATTTGTTTCAATTTGTTGTCCATATGGTTCTGTTTGCAATGCATGAAGCCCAAATAACTGAAAAGTTGTGTTTAATAACAAAAGTACTAAATGAGCAGTTTGATAAACAGCAAAAAAAAGTATTTTCACACTTTAAAACTTCTTCTATGTCATCATTAGATTTACTTTTTAAAAACAAAAAGTTGTTTTTCGGCAAAGTAAACTTGGTGAACGTTTACAAAAGTAATTTTCAATTGCGTATATTTCATTTAATGCCAATCAATTGGGCCACTATTTTTGCTGTAGTATTTTTTGTAACAAACTACGCTGTACTTATTTCTCAAACTTCAACATAAAAAATGCACTAAAGAAATTATTTTTTGTTTGTTAGATGTAATTAATGTTTTTTTTGTTTGTGCACTTTTTTCTGCAAACATAATTAAATATTGGTTGTGTTTGTAACTTTATATAAACTTGAACTTGTCTAATATTACATTTAAAATAAAATGTTTTTACTTTTATGAGCATGGACTCAAAATACTTTGAATTTAAAGTTCACAACCCACTTTTACGTTATTTTTACAATATTTATGGGCAAGTATAAAAATTTATATTAGTTTTTACATGTTTTTAACTGTTTACAATTTTAAAACACAGCCATTTTGGTTCTCAAGTGCACCCAATTTACCTTCGCTCTCCTCGATATTTGGCAAAATTTTTGTGGAATTCAGCTATTGTCTGCTACTGCACATTTTTTGTTCACTCAATGACTAAAATGTTTTTTGTTGAAGACCAAAAGAATGAACAAATTAAGGGCGCTCTAGTTAGAAAACCGTTTTTTAATTTAATTTACACTTTTAGTTTTAAGTATCAATTTCAAATATCAAATACTTTAACCATTCTCTACTACATTGTTATCACTGCTAACAGTTGCCGTTTAGTTTTCCTACTTGATGCATTCAAACTTAATGTTAAAAATATTTCGGGAAAAAAAGTAATTGTTTATGCGTTAGCACATCAATTATTTTTCCTAAACACAATATGGGAGCTAGTCAAGTTCTATTGTTCAATGGGTTTTTACTCTGAAGCCTTGCTCAACTTTTTGGTATTTTTTACTTTTAACATGTACAATAATACTACTTTTATTCTGCTACACTACACTCAATATTGCACGTTGCAAGAATTATCACAACTAGATAAACACTGTTCTATAAATCATTTTAGAAAAAAATTATCAAAATTATCAAAAATTACCTTTCAACTGTACCAATTGCTTTCCGTTCCTTTGTGTTTCTACATTTTGCCCTACGTTACACAAACAATTGTCACTTTGTCTACGTTATACATAAAAAATTTTAGCGATTTTAACAATTATTTTTTTCAAATTATTTTCAATGTATTAACTTTTGCAGTACTAAATAGAGCTATTCAGCGGCAACTAATGGCTATTTGTGAGCCAAATTCTTTTTTATCTATAAAAAACAATTCTTTAACTCATTTAAAACAAGAAGCTGTAAACATTTATCAAAATTATCCTCCTATCCCTAAAAAAATGATTTTCTCCATTTCTCTTCACGCACTTTTTTGACTCTACAAATTACACCGTTAAAGATATCGAGATGCGGTTTTCACGAGTACAACGAGATAAATGGCATCTTTCTAATGATACAAAATTCAAGTTAATCAGATAACCGGAAGTATTTAAAATGGCGGATTATCTGTTTCCGGCAGTTTTCGAAAATGACTTTTAAATAGAACAACTAGGTTTAAAAGAATGGGGTTTTGGAATGAATGATCAGATAAATAGCCGCCACAATGTGGCTATCTCAGAATTTTGATAAAGTACTCGGAAGTACTTTATTGGAGTTTCATCACTTTTTGATTAGTTTTTTAAATACAAAACGAGCTTTGATCTCATTTCTGATTACACCATTAGGTTCCTGGCCCCTCAATTAGTCTAAGTCTATGTTGGTTTGCTCCTAAGCCTTATGGTTTACCAGAAAGTCTAAAAAATCTGGATCGCTGTACTTTGCATTGGCAGCGGCGCGCGCCAAGCGCAGCCACAGTTTTGCCCTTGACTGTGCGACTGTCACAGCGGCAAAGCAGCTGCCGCTGCTTTTGCTCTTGACTGTGCTTACGTGTGCTGGCTCGATATCACTGATATCATATCAGCAGCCGCTGAGTTCTGCTCTTACGCTCGCATAGTTGTATCACGCATGCGCATATCGTGTGTTTCTGTTTTACCATCTGAAACTCAGATTCTGACAGCAAGACTCCAGTAAGTTAATCGCTAGACCCTAACGGTGCACGGCTAAATACCGCGAGGTCTAACGTGGTTTGGCCACTGTCAACGTCCGTCGACGAGGGTCCTGCGAGCGCAGCGAGCAGGGCCCGAGGAGACGGGCGTTGACAGTGGCCAAACCACGTTAGAGATTGACGGTTAGGTATTTGCAAGATTATAGCAGTGCACGGCTAAAGGCGGCGAGGTCTGGCACCACTTGGGCACATTAAACTTCCGCTGCCTTGGGTCTTGCGAGCGGAGCGAGCAGGACCCAAGGCGGCGGAAATTTAATGTGCCCAAGCGATGTCGGGTGAGCCGCCGGTAAAGTGATTGATGTATGCTATCAGTGCACGGATAAAACTTGCGGGGTTGGGCCAAGTGGCGTCGGGTGAACTTCCAATTGAGTTATCAGATGTGTCATTATGCTTACAGCTAATGTGTTTGCCCAGCACAGTTACTGCACATACATTCCTCAGCAGTGCACGGCACAAGGCGGCGAGGTCTGGCACCACTTGGCCACTGTAAACTTCCGCTGCCTCGGGTCCTGCGAGCGGAGCGAGCGGGGCCCGAGGCGGCAGAAGTTTACAGTGGCCAAGCGATGTCGGGTGAGCCGCCGGTAAAGTTATCGATGTATACTAGCAGTGCACGGCTAAATACCGCGAGGTTTAACGTGGTTTGACCACTGTCAAGTCCGTCAACGAGGGTCCTGCGAGCGCAACGAGCAGGGCCCGAGGCGACGGGCGTTGACAGTGGTCAAACCACGTTAGAGATTGACGGTTAAGTGTTAACACGATCCTAGCAGTGCACGGCTAAAACCTGCGATTTATAGCCAAGCCGAGTCGGGCGAATTGCCAAGTTGTGCACGGCACAAGTGCGGCAAAGTCTGGCACCTTTTGGCCACTTTAAACTTCTACTGCCTCGAGTTTCGCGAGAAAATCGAGCCTGTAAACCACTCTAATTAATCTTTAGACCTACAAACACTTTCTTACTCAAAAGTACGCCGCCAAATCGACCTTTGACATCGATTCTGCCGTCAACAATGACAACAGAAGCAGCAACAACAATAGTTCTGTTGCTTTACACCTTCAGTCATCTCCAGCAACAACGACAACATCGACCTTTGCAGTTACTCAGCAGCATCTGACACTAGCCAGTCCAACTGCTCAACAATAACAGTAGCAACAGCAATTTTAGCACTATCAGTTTTTAAGCTTTTACTTTTTTTCGCCGCTGGTGAGAAGCAGTTTTCTTATTTTGACAGTCGTAGTCTGCTGGTCGGCGATGGCACTTCAGGACCTAAGTTGGTCTCCTCGAGGCCTCCTCTGTGGAGTTGTCCAGCACTTCGAATAGAGAGGCGGTTTCTTATTGTGGTGGTGGTCCAAAATTGCCAGTGTTAGAAAGTGTTGCTGGTGCAACAACAACGGCGGCTGCTCTCTTTAACGAGAAATCCATCAACGCCATCGCCGGTTTCATCAAAAACGTCGGCTGTTCTTATAACTCACACCTGGTGATTACCATTCAACAGACAAATGCTGGCAGTGGTGATGGTAACCTCCATTTCTACCGCCGCTCACAACAACTCGACGTGGCCGAAACCGACGGTATGGTCGGTTTGACTACCACCTTCTCCTTTTTTTTCGCTCAATCCAAACATACCAGCCAACTCCAGTAGTCAGCAGCAAATATCACTGTCATTTGCAAACTCCGTTTTCAGATACAATGGCCAGCTGCAACTGCAGCAGCATTATAGTCAACAACAGCCAAACAGTAACTCTGTTTCAGTCGTCCGAGTGAACAGTCGTCAACTGGCAAGAGAGTTTCACCAATGTTTTAGGAGTACTATCAAATGCATCACTACTACTAAACTTCCCATCAATCAAACTTTATCGTCAACAACGTCAGCAGCGGTGGCTCCTGCGGCGGCCTGTTTACCTCCAAGGACACTAACTGCTTCCTTAAAAATCTCAACAGCAGCCAAAAGGAGGAAAGCGAGCACATTGTGGGCTCATTCATGTCGGTGGTCTAGGAAGAGGTGCTGCAGAAAAATCGATTGCAATTGCTCGTGCACAACGTCATCAGTGACGTGTCGGTGCTCACTCGGGCCCAGGCCTTACTGCCAGTCAAGTACCTCTACCTGGCAGAAAGCCTTGCTGACAACGGCGGCGGCGCTTGCCTCCTGGCTTTCTTCTCCCGCAAGTCCATTCTTTCAAAAACGCAAACTGAACCGATCGAGGGCGTCATTACCTATTTCAAGAATGAGCTGTACTTTTTGTTGCAGATCGCCTACAGCGCCAAGAACTACCTGCATATTTTCATCTCGGAGGCGGTGCTGCTGAATCAGAAAAACGAGAACAACTCAAACTGGACGCGCTTCATCCAGCCGGTCACCAGCCCGCAGGAGCAGAACATTGAGCTGATCGCAAAAAAGTTTGCCTACACCTACGAGTGATTAACATTTGTTAGCTGTGCACGCCTATATTTGCGAGGTTTGACGTGACTTGACCACTGTTAACTTCGGTCGACGAGGGACTTGCGAGCGAAACAAAAAGGGTTCAAAAAGGTTTTCAAGTTTTTGTTTTCAAGATTTTTGACGCGAGATTTTTGCTGCAAGATTATTTTTTACAGTGCAAATTTTTTTGCGTTTTTGGCGGGCGGCCCCGTAAAGTAGAAGCCCGTTTATTACTTTGCCAGTCTGTCCTTTGTGTAAATTTTTCCTTCTCTTTACAATTCATTTTTTATTGTACAATTTCGACCCCTTTTCTGTTAATCGTTTTCTTTTTTCCTCTTTAAGTTGAGCAAACAAAGTTAAAGCATTAGCAATATCAAATTGTAACCGACAAAAAACAATATTTTTAGTACTAATAAAAAAAATATTTTTATTATTGTTTTTTAACAAATTACAAAAAAACACTTGTTGCAAAAATTTAATCAACAAGTTAAAAACAATTTAACTTTATTTGACAAACTTTGTTTTTAGAAATGTTAAATTGCAATTCAAATTTTAATTTTTTAAATATACACGTTTATTATCAACGGCAAACTTAAAGTTGTTCAACTGAATAAAATAAAAAAATTTACACTTTACATGTTTGCAAAACACTCAAGTATAATGTTAATTGCACACACTTTTGCCATTTATTGCTAAATTTTTTGTAATAAAACAAAAAAAAATAAATTAATTTTGCACAAAAATGCTGTAAAAAATTACATTTTTTTGGGTTAAATTTTATTATAAAAGTATAAGGCTAAAATATAAATAAAGATCAAGCATAGCGAGTTTTGTCGGATGGTTGTAGATGGCGCTACGAGTGAGATGCTTGGTTTAATGCAGACAGAAATTCGGTCCACTTTTCGGATGTTGCTGCACCATAGAGCTATTGTGGGCTGTGTAACAATGTTTGAAAAGTTGACCGAATTCCCTATATTCTAAAGTATATCTTTTGCTGCAAAAAGGATAGTGTGAGAGATAGTGAAGGAGTGTGGTGATTGCAAGTAAGCGAATCAATCGTGTGTGATAAGAATCGGTTCGTTTCTGACGCTATCAGCAGCAGTAGCAAGAAACAAAAAAGTAAACACAGTGAGCACTGCTTAGGCTTCTTTTTGCATGCGCTTCTTACTGCTGCAACTGGTGATCTCTACAAGTCTTCCACTTACTGTACATTGACAGCATTTGGTCTTTCGTTTACTTCTCTCGTCCAATGCTCAACGCAATTTATTAAAAGCGTTTTCTATTTCATGCTCAACTAAACTTCACATTTCTACAAAAAACAATCATCATCAGTCCTTTTTCACACCCTCAATGTTTTAACTGCTTGAATTCAAATGCAAAGTTCAAATGCCGATTAGTCGTAGCGCCATCTACAACAATCCGGAGCAACTCGCTTAGTGTGATCTTTATTTATATTTTGGCCTTATACACAGCAGTAAACAGCCTAAAATTAACATTATTTTTAAGTTTAAAGTTAAAATTTTATTACATTTTGTTTTCAAAAAAAACCTTTAAATTTTAAAAGTTTATACATTTTAACAAGTTTGTTGTTTTAAAATAAAAATTTTGAATTTTTGATGAAATAAAAAATAGTTTTTTAACGTTTTTTAAATTTGTTAACATTTGCATATATTTAAAATTAATGGATAATGATAGTTCAACTCGAAATGTTGTTTTTTCAACTTCATGGAACTGGGGATCCTATGAATATAACCCAATCAGCATATTTGGAAAAGTTAAACAATTTAATTTTTCTGATACTTCATATATAATATCAAATAACTTTTCACCTTTTGCTGGAGAACTATTGGACACTTATCTAATGGTATCACTTAATTACAGTGACTTGGATGGGGTGGAATATGATAAAATAAAAAAAAGACGTAAAATAAAAAACATAGGTTTTTACTTATTTGCAAAAACCAATTTTGAAGAAGACTTAAAGTTTTCGTATGAGTTGTGGCCTCACCGAGAAAATCAAACAAAAACTTTAGAAAATCTTTCCAACAAACTTTTTATAAGTAAGTAAATAACAAGATTTTAAAAAAAATAAAAAACAAATTTTGATTTTTAGGCAAAAGCGATATTTTATCTAAATGTGGATGTTTTGGCCAAACTTTAAAAAAGCAATTAATTGATGGTTATTTAAGATCATCAAATGAATGTTTTGAACTTTTTTGCAAAATAACTATTCAATTACCAAAAAAATTGTCTAACAATGAGTTTTCAACAAACCAGTATGCAGCACCTGCAATTTATTTGCCACCTTTTAACAGAGAAATTCGAACTGATACGTTTAAACACACTTGGAGTTTCAAAAATTATCGACAATGGTTTGAAAAAGAAGAACAAGAGTTTGTTGTTTACTCAGATATTTTTTATCAAGCAAAAGAATACTCTGATGTTTATTTTTTAAAAGAAGATAAAAAAATTCAATTAGCAATGGCATTATCATGTCAAATTGTAATGGTTAATAATAAAAACTATGAAAATAGCAATACTAACAACAACGTTCCGGAAACTTTTGTAGAAACAAAATTAAAAAAACAAAAGTTTGCTTTGTATTTGTATCCATTTACATTAGATGACACTGAAGTACAATTTATACTTCACATTTTATTCAAAATGATGATGAAAATGGAAAAAAGTAAGCACTAAACATTTTCAAAAATCTAAAAATGTAAAGAGTGATCACAAAGTTCAATTTTTTTCCCCATTCAAACAACAACAAGTTATACCTTTTTGAAAAGGTAATTTTAAACTAATACAACATGAAAAAATATCAGAGTGAGGAACCTTACAGTTTTTGAGAAAATCGGGTCCAAAGTTTCCAAAAATGCATTGTTTTCAATGAAACAAAAAATCAGCAAAAATGATCCAATAGAGGGCGACACCATCCACAGTAAATGCATAAGAAATGGCAACTTTGGGCCCGATTTTCTCGAAAACTGTAAGGTTCCTCACTTTAATATTTTTTCATGTTGTATTAGTTTAAAATTAACTTTTCAAAAAGGTATAACTTGTTGTTGTTTGAATGGGGAAAAAATTGGGGCGAAGCTCTATGGGCAGTTGTGATCACTCTTAATATCAGTCAATTATAAAATGTTTATTATTTTTAGCTTCTCATGTAATTGGTGGAAGAGAAAATATGTTAAAAAACATAATTCTTTTAAACGATAATGTTCTCACAGAAATATTCAACAAATATGAAAAACATAAAGTTTGCTATTGAAGGTCACGTAACAAGATACAATCGTCGTAAATTAGTTGTCCTTCATAACATTAAAAATTCTAAAAATGATTGGGAAACGACTCGATTTTAATTTTCAGTAAATTTTTGAAAATTTAATTGTAATTCAAACTCAATACTGCTCGCCATAATTATGGCCCTTTCTATTTTAAAATAAACTTTCGTAACTTTGAGTTACCCTAATGTCATCAAAAGTTAACTTACTGTTGTTAAGACTTTCTGAATTGTATATTATTTAATTCATTTAATATAAGAATAAACATTAAAAGTATAAATGTAAAATTTAAATTGTTAAATTTGTTTTGGTTGCAAGCACTGAAAAATTTCAAACGATATGAAATTATTTCAACAATGAGTAAAAAATCAAATATTTAAAAAAAAAAATTATTAGGATGAGGTGTTAAAACAATAAAAAAATGCTATAAAAATTATTTGTTAACGTCACCATTTTGATTTAATAAAATTTTTATTCAGGAGAATTTGATAGTGATTTTCAATCTTAACAACAAATATTTCGTTAAAACTCAAAACATTGTTTTTAACAAAAATTTAAATCAAGTTATTCTTGACACAAAGGATAATGAATTGTTCATATATAACCTCAAACATGATCAATGTTAGAAAATAACAGAAAATAGTTGCCTTTTTGAAACCTTTTCTCAACAATTTGAACTAACTAAATCATTCATTTTTACATTGTCGAAAAAAAAAACATTGCATTTTTTAATTAGATAATAATTAATTGAATTCAGCAAGTACAAAATTTCTATTTAGACAAAATGGGAAAAAATTTTAACAAAATAACATAAAATTATTAAAAAAGGAGAACCTAAAACGGCTTAAAAATCAACATATAATACTGAATTTAAACCATTTCTAAATTCCAACTGAATATCAATTCCGTGCCGATAACCTTAAAAATACTCAATTGTACTTTGATTAAAAAAATTTCAGAAAAATTCAAAACTTTACAAAAATTATTACACAAAGTAACTCAGCCATTTTAAGGTTTTAGCGCACAAAACTGATACATGTAAGTATTGTCAGAATATTTAATAAAAATTAAAAAATGTACTGAATTTTCGTAATTTTAGTTTATGCCCCTTTGAAATTTTAACAATTTTAAAATTTTTATTAAATTTATGATGCGAAACATTACAATTATTTTAAGAGTAATAATACAAAAAATGAAAAAAGTTTTAACAAATAAAAAAATTTTTAACTGAGAAAATTTTCAATTATAAGTAACAAATTTAAACAGTTTCAGTTTGAATAAATTTATATGCATTAATTAAAATGTTTAAAAATTGAAAAATGAATTTATCAAATAAAGGAGAAGATTTTTTAACTTAAGAAATATTTGCAATTGCATAACTACAACAATTGTGTATTGAAACACAAAACAGTTCTGCAGTTGATGGATTTCAATAAGCCAACAAAATAGATAATACTAAAAAACTTCCGTCGCAACTGGTGATCAAACTGACAAAATGAAAGATTTTTCTAGCATTATTGTTAACAATTATAAAATTAAACGTACAATGGTAAAAGATTCAGTGTATTCTAAACATTCAACAACAGATGTGGGAGGTTTTAATGTTGTAAAAAACCCAATAAAATGAATATCGAAAAAAGTTCCTAAAACAAAAAAAGAGTTAAAAGAAGAAAAAAAAGAAATTGAACGACAAAAAATAGAAAGAGAGCATCCTGAATTATCTTCAGACGAAGATGATGAAAAAATAAAAAATCGAAAAACTAAAATACAAACTGCAAAAAAATATTTATTACAAACATATAAAAATTTAAAACAATAATTGTATTTAACTAAAACATTGTAAAACTAAACATTTTTTAAGATGTTTTTGCAAAAATTAAATAACGGTCAAATTCATACTTAAAACATTAGAGTTTTTAAACAAGCGTTTTTAAAAAATAAAATACTTGTTTTGAAAACAGTTTAAAAATATGTTTAAGGTATTCGTCTCAGCTTAATCAATTTTCAAACCCAGTGTGTTTAAAAAAATCACACAAAATCAGGTCTTGTCAGTAAAAAAGCATAAGCGCTACAGAGCCTCTGCAAGGTACGATTCGATTAAGCTGAAACATATATTTAACTTTCAAGCGACTGTTTTTTAGAGTAAAAGCAAACATTTTGTGTTTAACGTGCTAAGAAACTAAAAGAGTGAAACAATTCCTAAGCAATCGCCCCAAAATTTTCACCAGCTTAAAATTTTGAGTTGCACATTGTTGGAAAGCTAAAATTTTTGTGCCCTGATTTACTAAATATGGTTATCTAATGGGCCCCAAACTGGTTCCGAGAACACTAGTGTCGAACAGTAACCGTTTGGTTTGCTTTGTCTATTGCTGACTTATGCCCTAGGTCAGTAAAACCGTTGTTTTTGGAAAAAACTGCATATTTTGGTCACACTTGGACGGAATTTTCTCGGGAACCGTTTTTGGCTCCACTGGAGATATTCTAAAACTTAGTAATCAGGCAATGTTAGCTTTCCAAACAATGTTCAACTCAAATAATTTTTGAGCTGGTGAAAATTTTGGGCGATTTGTCAAGTCTAACTACTTTAGCTCAAAAACACGATAAACGAGAGCTTGTAGACGATGGCTAGTTAGGTCAAAAGGGAAAGTTTTTTCTTGTAAGCCAAGTTCTCTAAGCAGTACAGACGCATGGCATACAGGGTAGCGCTGTGGTAGTGGAAGAAAGAAACCTGTTTTCAGATTTAGAAAACTTTTGTTTAGGAACTAGGCCCGTCAAGTCAAAACTTTTATTATGGAAAAAATACATGGAGATATTGAGTCACGCTCGCGAGGAAGATGGTGGCTTGTCCAGCGATAGGCTTTTTAACAGCTGGACCGATTGTGCTAAAACTTAGCACAGTAACAGGTAAGACTTTAGGACCAAGAACCTGTTTTCAGATTTGAATTCTACAAAATACTTTTGAGCTAGGGCTTTTCAAAGTTAACCTCAGTTTTCCTATAGAAAATACATTGAGAGCCTGTGCGCACGTGGCATGTACAGCCAAAAGCAGCGCTACTGTGAGCAGTGCTGCTAGCAGACAGAGCGCGCGCATACAGGGGAGCGCTGTGGCTGTGGAAGAACGGTGCACGGCACAAGGGCCTTGTGACAAGGCGGCGAAGTCTGGCAACACTTGAGCACTGTAAACTTCCGCTGCTTTGGGTCCCGCAAGCGAAGCCAGCAGGGATCAAGGCGGCGAAAGTTTTAAGTGTTTAAGCAATGTCGGGTTAGCCGCCGGTAAAGTGATCCCTGAACCCTAGCAGTGCACGGCTTAAGACGGCGAGGTCTGAACTAGCGGGGCCTGAGGTTTAGGTGTAGGTTTTGGGGTAGGTTTGTGGATCGCCCCTACTCGCTTTAGTCAAAATCTACTGGTGGAACACCTAGAAATTCCCTAGTTTTGATTCCTTAGGGTGCCGAAAGCTCGTGATTTTAACAAAAAAGTGAAAACAAATTAGCATAAACAATATTTCTAAAACTTTTACATATTTAAAAATGGTTAAGTAGCATATCGTAAGAAAAGTAAAATTGTTCTGATTACAACTATGTAATTATTTAAATAGAGCATAAAACGGTTTTTGAGAAAATCGGGTTAAAAGTTGACCAAAACATGCAATTTATCAACAGCATCGCAGCTTAACTTTGTTAGGTTGCGTAAGCAGCAACAGTAGAAAAAGAGCAAAGGTACAATTTGAGCCTGGTTTTTTCTGAAAACCTTAGGGGTTTTATTTGGAAATTTACACATTTGTAATAAAAAAAGTTTTCAGTTTTCCGACGATGTGCAATTCAATAACATTTGAGTATGCAAGCAAAATGAGAAGATTGCTTATGAAAAATTGTTTTCACTCTTTCAAAACTGATAACACATTTTTTATTTAAAGTTTAATCGTACAAATAATTTAAATATGTAAAAAATTTTTATTTATTTACGACACTTTAACCTTAAACATAAAATTTTTATCTACAACTTGCCCATGTTCTGGTTTTAAAAACAGTTTTTTATTTAAATCAAAAAAATTTTTATTGTATGTGTTAAATCTTTTTAATTTTTCAATATAAAAACTTTAAGTATATAAATATTTATTACTATAATGTAAAACAAATTAATTTAAAAAAATTGACATTGTTGTTAAAATTGTTTTTGTTTTTAACAAAGTTAAAATGTGTTTTTATAATTTTTTTAAAAATACAATTTTTTTAAAAATATTATTTTTCTCTTGTTTTGTTCTATTTTATTATTGCAATAATAGAGAGTAAAATAGATAGCAATGTATTAAAACAATTTTAATTTTTTTGAATTTTTTTTTGGTTTTCTTATCAATTTTTTAAATTACTTATTGCAAGTACAAAACCACATTTTGTTCTTGAGATAATTAATTTAATTTGTTAGTTTATATTCGTAATTTTCAAACAAAAATAAATTTTAATTTTCAAAATGATTTTTTAATATTATTTTTGAACAAAATTTAAAATATTTAATAAATTATTATAAATGATTTTATTTTTATGAAATTTAAAAGTTAATTAAAAAAATTAAATAAATTAAATTTTGTTTTAAATTTGTATCTGTTTTTATGATTTTTTTACGATGAATTGTATATTTTTTATTTTAACAAATTTATTTTTGAATATTTGAAAGATTTGTAGCTATTTTTATTTGTAAATTTAATCTTATGTATTAATGTTGAAAAAATTCAAATTTTGCATTTAAAATGATGTTTTAATTAAAATTTTTTTTAAATTGCATGTTTCAATCCTTTGCTTTTTTCGCGTTTTTTTCTGATAACCGTTGCATAATATTAATTTTTAACAAATTTAAATATGTAAGAATTAAAATGTAAGTTGATTTTATTTTTAACAAGTTCAAATTTTTAAAACTTAGATTATATATTATTGTTTTAATTTATGTATTCTTTTTATTATTCATGGTAAAAATAATTTAATTTCTTTTAAAGCATTTTAAATGTTTTAGTAAATATGTACGTTGAGTTTTATTTATTGAAATTTAAAAATTTAAAAATTTTAATATTTTAATACAAAACAAAAAAACAAAGTATTAATTTAACTATCAGGAGGCCAACTATGTATACGCAAAGTGTCGGCATATTGTCGCCCAGTATTTTACGCAAAGTTATTTTTTGTTCGTACAAGTGTAATACACCGTTGAAACTTGAGTCATTCTAAATTAATATCTGCAAACAAAAATTTCAATATGTTAAGAAACAAAAATGAAGTGATTTGTTTTCTAAACGGTACAAAAATTTAGTTTTAAAAGTGGCGGGCTACTAAAAGTGGGATATCAAAACCAAAAAAATTAATTACTTTAACTTTTTTAATTTCATATGTTTTTTAAAACCTTAATGCATACAGGGAAAAATAATTCAGAATTTTATGATAAAAAACACCAAAGTTACAAATTTTTAAAAATTTTGTTTAAAATCAAGTAAAAATTTTAAAAAACGTCATTTTTTGAAATTTAAAATAAAATTCCAGTAAAATTATATGTTATAGAACAACTCTTTACGATACCAAATCCGTTTACAAAATGAAAATCGGTAAAATACATCTTGAATTATGATTTTTTGAAAATGTTCATTTTTAATGAATTCTGCATATTGTTCAAATAGTCAAAAACGGACATTTTCAAAAGTCCATAACTTGAGATATATTTCACCGATTTTTATTTTGTAAACGAATTTGGTATCGTAAAGAGTTGTTCTATAACATATAATTTTACTGGAATTTTATTTCAAATTTCAAAAAACTTTATTTTTTGAAATTTTTACTTGATTTTAAACAAAATTTTTAAAAATTTGTAACTTTGGTGTTTCTTATCATAAAATTCTAAATTATTTTTCCCTGTATGCATTAAGGTTTTAAAAAACATATGAAATTAAAAAGTTAAAGTAATTAATTTATTTGGTTTTGATATCCCACTTTTAGTAGCCCGCCACTTTTAAAACTAAATTTTTGTACTGTTTAGAAAACAAATCACTTCATTTTTGTTTCTTAACATATTTGAATTTTGTTTGCAGAATATTAATTAAGAAGACTCAAGCTTTCCAACGGTGTATCACACTTGTGGAACAAAAAATAACTTTGCGTAAAAACTGGCGCGACAAGAGCCCGCCACTTTGCGGTACGTACATAGTTGGCCTCCTGATAATCAGATTGTGGCAGCTTTTTATGTAAAAAATGCAACAAACAAAAAATTAATGCAAAAGTTGTTGTTGTAAAACAGTAACAAATATTTTTTGTTTTTAGGAAACACCTGTTTTTGTCAGTATGTTTAATTTTGATTTCACAAACCAACCCGTTAACAAAGAATTAGAAACATCAATTTCAACTAATTTAACAAATTCTAACTTAAACACAAAAAAAAATATTTTTGTATTTTATTTTCAGTGTTTTATCTCTAGTTTGACATTGATAAGTATTTTTGTTGGGTTTGAAATTTATTGTCATAAATTAAAATGAACAATATTATAAACAAAAAATAATCCGGATGACTGTAAAAAACAAAATGCATTTAACACAAATACTTTTTTTAAAAATAAAGTGGGAGTTATGCCTGTGCTTAAAAGATTAAAAGAATTTTTAATGTTATGTTTTTATTTAAAGTTTTTTGTTTTACTTTTGCCTAATTTAATGCTTAAATCTTCTAGAGTTTATTTAGTTCTTGCAAAACAAAAAAAATAGCAAAGCAAGTTGAATAATGAGTCACTGCACTCACTCCTCAATGGAAAAGACATTCCCGTTGGCCGTGAAAACGTACTTCTGCAGAGGATACTTCCAGACGTCATCAAAAGTAAGGTACAGGTAGCGCATGACCTCGCCGAAAAAGACCGAGGCCTGCTCTGCGGGGTCGGAGGGGTACTTGAGCACATTCACCAGACCGTCCTTGGTCAGCGAGGCATAGGCGTGGCTGGGCTCCTTCTGGCAGCGCTCCACCAGCGCCAGAAAATGCTCCCAGGCGAACTCTCGGTAGTACTCGTTGCGGGTGACGCGGTAGGCGACGAAGTAGGACAGGGCCAGCTGAGACTGCAACTGGTAGCTGCCCATGCTGCTCAGGTGATAGGTGCTGCTCAGGGCGGCAGGAGTCGGCGGGGATCGAGAGCGCAGGAAGTTCGAGGGTTCGCAGAGGAACTTATGAGGACTGCCACCGCCAAAGGCGATGTCGGCGCTGAGGTCATCGTAGCCATTGCCAGCACCACCGTTTCCGTTTCCGCTTCCGCCGTTGATCTGATTGATGGTGGCCAGCGTCGCCTCGTCCACCTCCTCCAGGTCCTCGTCGAGGGCCATTCGATGGAGGGGCAGCCGGTGAGGGCTGACGGCCGCCCCAGCCGACAGGTGTCGGTGATGTTGAGGCCGGTGTTCAGTAGTCGGCCGTCCGACCAGACAAGCTGCACATTGGCGGGGGCTGTAGGGCGGCTGCCTCGGCCAAGCAGCACCGAGTCGACAGTGGCCTGCGAGGCGAGCACCATGGTGGCGCCCCAGGCGCAGTCGACGCTGTGCATGGAGCCCTCCAGTGGGCTGATGTACTGCAGTTTCGGCCAGCGGCGGGTGCTGAACAGCTTTGGCGTCAGCTCGAAGTTCTCCATAGCGACCGTCTCGGTGCACAGCCGCAGCCAGTAGTTGAAGTTGGTGATGGTGAAGTTGGTGGAGAAGGCGGAGTAGCGGTGCAGATTCACTAAGGTAGTAGACAGCAAAAAGTATAAATTAATAGCTTTTAAAATCGAAAGGTAGTGATCAGTACTCACCGAGCATCCAGTAGTGCTTCCACATGGAGTCGCGGTCGTAGGTGTGCTCATCAAAGAGCGTGTCAAAGTCGGTCTCCAGTTTGGCGAGGTACTCGGCGCGTTTTGGTGCGCTCCCGGCGGAGTGCAGCACCGCCGCCTCCAACGGCCACAGGTGGCGCACCTCGTGGAGGCCAATGTCGACGGCGTGGTTGTAGTACTTCCGGTTGCCGGTCAGGTGGTAGGCGGTGACTAGGCTGGGGTAGAGGCTGAGAGAGGGCGGCAGGAGGCGGGCGCGAAAGACTTTGGGCAGGTGGTGGGCGACGTAGTGCGACGCCTTGTGGTAGTACTCGCTCATGCCCAGCAGCTTGAAGGTGTTCATCGCGTCGAGAACCACCTTCAGGTTGACATCGGTAGGAGGCTGGTTGGTGGCGCCGAAAACCGAAAAGTACTGCACACTCTTGCCCATTGCCCAGCCGTGCTCGAGATAGGCGTCGAAGCTGTGCTTCAACGTTTCCTCCAGCACCTTCCGACGGCTCTTTGCCGACTTGAGCTGATCGAGAAAGAAGGCACCGGGTGGCAGGCAGACATTGGCATTCAGCTTCCTGGTCGGCTCGTTCTGCAGATTAAAGAGTTCTCCTCTCGTTGGTGCTGTCGGCGCTGTTTTCCTGGGCCCAGTGAAAGAAGCTCTCAACGGCTTGGGGTGAGGCGACAATGAACAGCAGCAGTAGGCTTCGGATGGTGAGTAGAAGAAGAGGAGAAGCGTACGCATCTTCAAGTGCTTGGTGACCAACATTTTGTTGGAGAAAAACGCTGAAGTTTCAAGTTTTAAAAGTGAACTGATTGCGTGTGCTTAGGCAGGGCTGGCTGAACTGAATCAGAGATGACTGGTGCGGGCATTTATATGTGGTAGTAGTGATTGACAGCTTGCAGCTTTATGCTTTCCAAGGACTGAGTGTGTCTGCTGAGTGTTCTGAGAAAAAGGTCAGAGCAAAAGCGGCCTTTTGCCTTCTGCTGTTTCCAAGCTAAAGCGCTTTGAAAATTTTTGCTTGTTTTGCCTGCCTGTTCAATTGGTGACTGCTTTTAGCCAGGAGGCAAAGTTCACACTGGGATGTCTGGTTGAATGAAGGACGACCACAAAAATGGTCAGGTCGTAAAATCGCAGAAGGAGGGAGGTTGCGTCAGGCGATTAGTTTTGCCATCTTCATCATCTCGCTGATGCAGTTCTCTGAGAAGGGAAGCAAGGACATCTAATCGCGGCACTGTACTGTTTTTTAGATTTTTCTTTTTTGAAGTCGACTTCAGTCTCTTGCTGTAGTTATGGCCGCATCTGTGGCCGTTGTTGCTCTTCAGTTCACTGCAAGTCAAAAAAGACTGTTCTTTGAAACGGAAATTTATTATATGTGCCAGTGGGTACCAGACAACACTAGTTGCCGCCGCCGTTGCGGCCACTGCCGTAACCAAATCGAACCCCAACGATGGTAGCGAACTGATTAGTCAGTGTAAACAGGTTTGAACGCTAGACATCATGTAAGGCAATGACGAGGGCAACCCTTTTACTTTCAGTTTATAAATTATGATCACTTTATTCATTTGCAGCGTTTGCGCTGGCAATTAGTGCCGCCACTTTCTTTTTCACCCATTCTATTTAGGTTAAAGTCATAAATAATCCAGTCTGAGCGCACAACACAAAGCACATGATGGCCCAAATTACTAGTAAAAGAACTCACCCTTTCATTAGAACTCAATTTAGCGAGTGACATTTAGCCAGCATCGTAAACTGCAGGTGTTTTTAAAGCTCGAGCATCCATTGTCTGTTTTGTTTAAAATGGCTTGTATTTATGCTTGTCAAATGATTGACATGTTGCAAGTTAAAGAGGTGTTTGCTGTAATTTGATTTTTGTCTGCATTTTGAACCTATATGTTCTAGCACACAATCAATATTTTAGGAACTCCATATGCATGAACTAAAATTTTACATCATTTTTTAGCATTTTAGAACGTTTTTATTTAAAAAATTTGTTGAAACTTTAAAAATTTTAGTAAGTATATAAAACACAATAGTTTTAAGAGATCACAATGTGTTTTGAAATAGTTTTAAAATTAAAGTTTGATTTGTTCAATCATTTCAGAACGATCAGTTAAACTTTATTGCAATTTCCAAGTATGTTTTAAAAAAAAGAGATCTGAGAAAGGCAAAGCAAAATGTAGTAGTGTAGTAGTTTGCGCTAAACAAAAACCGGATCATTATCAGGTTCAGCTACGGTGAAGGCTCTGGTTCACTGGCGCTAGACTCTACTGATAAAATGGTGCTTGAAAGTGTGCCACCGACCAGATGCGCAGAACTAGCTGATGGAGAGATCAATTGAGGAGAGGCTGTGTGGATGATAAGTTGGCGGTGGTTATGCTGGTGGTGGTGAAATGCTGCAGCTCACCCGATGTGCCGATTTGGCGGAGGTGACCAGAGTTGCTGTTGATCACTGTTGCCCTTGTACACAACTCTAATGCTGTCGTGTACAGAAACGAGTAAGTGATTGTTCGCTCGAACCTCAGGCCGTGAGCTTTTACTGCCTCGTCTCTATCACTGGTGGTGGGATTGGTAATCTCCTTTTTCCACTTAGCCACACTGCAGCCACTTGAAGAGGATCAATTTTCCATACTGAACCGAGCCATAGTAGACGACGTGCACCGTCTGATTAGCACAAAAACTGTCCACCCAAAGACATCCACAACCTGTAAAAGCCTTTCTCGGCTCTGCCCTCCAGTCCACCCTCAAGACCGCCGTTCTGGGCGAACAAAAGTCACTCTATCTGATGGTCGATGTGAGGCCTTCAACGGTCGTTTTCAGTACCACTACAGCTTGAACATTGCACAGAGTTGCTTCCCCTCTCTGTCAGCCCCCAACTGGACGACCTTCCACTGGCCACCGAAGAGAAGTACTCTCTTGGCTACGCCGACATTCTCCAGCTGAGTCCATCGAATGGTCAAATGATGTGGTGTCAGCCAGCAGATTTGAGCGCTCTCTTCCACTCGGTGACACGCTCAAGGTGGTCTTGCAAAGGTGGGCGGCTTCCAGGAGGCAACAGCAAACCCGAACGTAGAATCGCCGCCTCACTACCGCTCAAGCTCTGCCAGCTGCTTGAACAGTTCCGTCCTAGCTGCGCTCGCTGACCATTGCGCCTGGCTTCGTCCTCCACTTGCTGCCTCACTGCATCGATTTGAGTGTGTTCACTCTTTGACCACTCGATCGAGGCTCATCGATTTCTCCGTCGATTTGCGCAATTTGAGGATCTGAGGAATCAGACCGAGATCAATTGCGCACTGCATCTCGACGTTTGAGCACTCAACGCCCAACACCGACACTTTTTGGTTATCTAAAGGGTCGCTCACTATACTCGATCGCTTACAGATGTTTGAGTGGCGACTTTCAGAGAGCATCAGTTGACCAAAGCTTTGTGCCGCATCAGCTGTACCTGCCTGCGATCGAGTACCTGGTCTTAAATAATAACTGTCGATGTGACTGAAGAGACCTGCACATCGGCAGAGGTCGCAGCAGTGGTAAGCCGAGGCAACTTCCGCTCAGGCTCGGCACAATGCTATGAACTGAGGAACCCAAGGCCACACTAATTAAACCTGTCTCAATCTAAAGTTGTTGCTTTCTCTTTCTTTTTACATTAATTTGATCGTTTTAAATGTCACACGAACTGTCATAGCTGATAGTCGATATTCAATAACCCTCTGCAGGTGACCTTTTGCTTACTAAACTAAACTATTTTTATTTGATTCAAGCAGTATGCAGAGATGGTAGATGCACAGATGTTGTAGTGCTCAAAGCTTCGACGAATATCAACGTTGGGTAAACGTTCGTCGGATAATTGTTTGAGCATGACTGTAGGCTGAGCAAACGTTGTCCCAGCAATGTCGCTGCAAAGTCGTTTTTTAACTCTCATCAGGTGCGTACTACCCTCGCTGTCATTAGCTAAGTTCTGTGACTGTACATCCTCTGAGTCAGAGCATCCTCTGAGTCAGCTTTTGCTTCGGCTAGCAAAAAAGTTGATGTGCGATGGAGTGCAAGTTGAGTGCAAACCAGAGAGAGAGAATGTTTCTGAGATTGGAGCGACTGTCCAAGTTCTAGTCGCTACAGAGAATAAAATTATTTGTAAATTTTTTTACAAAATTTTTTGTACTTTTCATATTATTTTTGACATTACCAGGTATTAATAATTGGGAACGGGATTAATAAAAAAAATTAAAACTGTTAAACCTGAGTTTTTTTATCATTCTAGCAATCTTTGCAGTGGCACAGAGTTGAATTTTCTTGCCGGCGGGAACGGCACAGGAAACGGGCTGCAGCCGCTCGGTTTGATTGCGTTCTCTGCCGTAGTGCCGTCTGCAATGTTGCTCTAGTGTGGCTATCGACGCGTGGTCGACGTCGGATTATATGCCTTCAGCTTCGGTGGGGCAAGTGAGGCTGCTGGCTTGCTTGTGCGATGTCTGGATTTCTGCTGCTGCAGAAAGCTGAGGAATTGGGCAATGTGCATTGGACACATGAGGCAGCTCGATGCGTTTCTTGGTGGTGACAACGAGTAAAGACCGTCCGAAAGCCGCCAGAGACAGAAAAGAGTATAAGAGTTTTTGTGGCTAGCGTCCAGCCACTACACTTATTATTTATTTGCTTTGTCAAAAAATTTACTTGTCAAGTAAATTTTTTTACGGAGTCGCACCAATCTTGACTGAGCATTCTCAAAGGATAGCTGCCTGTTCGCAGCAGGAAGCACAGCACTTTGAGCCCCGTAGAGAGCCATATCGCTGCAACAGGTCCCAGTTGCTGCGTGGCAGAGTTCGTTGCAGCGAGACACCCAGCACCAGTCGTCTTATGCAAGCTATTTAAGCAGTTTTTTTGGAGAACTTTTACACACAGCCTTTTACACCGTCTCTTTGTGCACATTTTGTTTCCCTCACATTGCTGGATTAACCGCGAGTTTTCGCGCCAAAAAGCTCTGCTGTGTGCTTTTTTCTGTGCCCTTTCTCATTGTGCCCATGTGCTTTAAAAGTGCCTACTCTCATTTTTCTTACATTTTTACTCTTCATCACCTTACCTCTCATATCAATTTTTTCCCAACATTTTAAACACTGTTGACACTACACTTTATTTTTTACCTTTTCTCGTGCCTCCAAAAACACTTGCTGACATTGGTTCAGGTTGTTTTAAAAATGGCAAAAACATTTTTGTATCTGCGATTATTTTTGTCTTTTCTTTTTCAGTTGCAGCTGGTAAGTTTTAGTAAATTATTAAAAAACTAATTTTAATTTTTTATTTTTTTGCAGAAACGATTCAGCACAACTGCCGACTTGATGAAACTATAGAATTTGAAGGACCCAGCAACTACCATGCTTTAGATTTTACCAAAGTTTTAATCAACATAATGAGCGCCACTGCTACTGGAACATAATCAAGCCAACTACCTGGTCGTACTTAAATCTAACCAGTGCCTCCATTTGTCTGCCGACAGCATTGCAGTCACAGGCGTTCGTGATGGAAAAACCCTCACTCTTTTTCACAAAAAAGGAAAGTTTTTCCAAAAAAGCCAAATCAGTCTGGCCGCTACAGTTCTGTTCGAGTAACGTTGACGTTTAAGTATTGCGATCTTTATTGTAAAGATTATCGGTATGGCGAGCGCTCTTTTTCAGCTGTATACCACGAAATAAAATTTTCAGCTGCCACAAACAAGAGCGAGTGGGCTTTGGCGGATTTCAAAAACATGGCAAAGTCAGTTTCTAAAGAAAAAGTAGAGTTTCAGACTACCGATCAATGACCATGCTGACCAACTGCTCATGCTCAACTTCACTCAGTGCCAGTAATGCAAACTCAAAGTCACCGTCGATGGCGTTCAGTGAACTCCACCTCGGCGAGGATGTTCCTGCAGTCACCCTCATCGCCCTCTTGCACCTCACTTGGACATGCCACAGGTGGAGCCCATTGCCTTTCGCTATTGGTGATGTCAGCAAAAGTGCAGCCAAAAGTAGTGCTCAAGTTGGGCGAACCAGCGATCACTATTCACCTGAACGACAACGAGCGATGAACTGTCCAACTTGCCCTTCGCTGTGCCATGCACCTCACCACTGACGGGGCAATCAGTTGGCAGTTCACCTGCCCAGTTCGTCGCCATTTCGATTCTGCCGACTCGTGGTACTTCTACGACGCAATGGTCAGGTCGTGTGGCGCAGAACAATTGGGAGGGAACGACCGTACTGCTGAGCGGCTGGTAACGTTCTAATTGGAACAAGAACTGCAGTGGTCATCTACGATCGCCGTACATCATTCTCCCAATGCTGACTCCGGGCGCCGCAAATTGAGGTTTTCTCAAGAAGGTATGTTTTATTATAATTAAAAATTAAATTTTAATCGCTTAACATTGTTCCTCTTTCAGTGACCCAACAGTGTTAGCAAACCTCACTGTCAGGTAAAATCACACAGTGAGTGGTGCGGCCCACAACAGTTTCCGACCAGTAATAACAGCTGTTGTCGGTAAAGTTTGAGTCGCTTGCAGTGATGACGACACTGATGACACCGGTGACTTTCGCACCTTTTTCGCCGTCTACCCCAACAACTCGGCATTCGTCTGTCAAAAAGCATCGGCCAGGTGACCTTTCCATTGGGCACAGGCAGCCGACAGCTCCCAACGCGAAAATCTCTGCTGAAGTTTTGCCCGAACCGCACTTTAGCGATCACCTGCTACTGCTCAACTTCACAACAATTCCACTTAATGCCAGTTCAAGTGACGTTGATGGCGTCCCTGAACTCCACCTCCCCGACCATGTTCCTGCAGACACCCTCATCGTCCACCATTGCCATTAGCGTGGACATGCCTCAAACCGAGCCGATCCCTTTCGCTGGTGGCTGGTCAGGAAGTCGTGCAGTGAGAAGGTAGTGCTGAAGTACGGGGAACAGGGTAGTTTCGATCCTCCGCCCACTGCGCAGCAGGAGCATAATAAAATCCGAACGCCTACTCTCTGTGCGATGCACTACAGCACCGAGGAGGGCTACCAGTTGGGAGTTCACCTGCCCACCCCATTGCACTGGCCCATCCATCCGATGCACTGTACTTCTACAGTGACCACGGACGGGTCGTCCTGGAGTGGAACCATCTGGCCGGGCGGAACGGGTCTGGCGCCCAGAACAGTCTCATTGAAGCAAACACGGCGGTGGTCATCTACGAATCGGCTCACGTTGACAACCTGACAAATACCGACTTCCAGGCACCGCAAATCAAGTTATTCTGACGCAAGGTTTGTTGTGTTTAGTTTACCTTAGCCATCATAAAAATCAGCACTAAGTAATATTTTTTTTCTCTACCAGTTACTCAGATCAACCTCAACAAGGACACCCCAGTGAAGGTAAAAATCCTACCGAACGAGAGCACCATTCAGCTGCTCATCTCCAAAGAGGACTTTGTCAACAATATGGAATTGGCATACTCGTCGTTGGCCTCACTGCAAAAACTTGAAGCGTCCCCTCGTGTGCCAATTGCCACGCTTTTTGAGTATGTCAACAGCCTGGTGATGCTTCGTAAAAACGACCCAGTCAGGAAGACAAGAGAAATATTTTCAAAATTTTTTCCACAGTAAAAAAGTAGATTCAAACTGTCAGAAAAAGAAAAGTTTGTCAAAATCCGGACAACACAAACACAACACAAGCACAAACAAACACAAACAATCAAACATTGAAAGTACACATGTTTAGTTCAATGATTCATTGGATCAAGATACTGATAAACAAACACAAATAAAAGATTAGGTCAACTTGTTTGTCAGCTCATTTTCACTTGGTCAAAACCAGATCAATTAAAACCTCTACTTGTTTACTGTTTTAAATAAGGTCAGTTTACTGAGAAAAATTACACATTTGTGATTCTTTTATGACTCACATCACTGCACCTCTTTTAATGGGAGATTTTGTTCTTCCCCAGTCTTTTTTGAACTACAATCTTCTTATCAGATCGTAAAACTGGCTAGCAAGCTGAATGTTATCGTTTTCTTCACGCAGGCTAAGCAAACAGACCGTTCTATTAGGAGAAAGTAATTCAATTTTCACTGCTTGATTAATACAATTTCAGTTCATTGCTATGATCTAAACACTCAGCAATTGAGCCACTGCTCGATCCAGACCAAACTGGTAAAGTTCAAGCACGAGAACTGCACAAATTCCTTTGTAAATGCACCATTTCTTCATGTGTTCACTTAAAACTACATATTCAAACTGTGCTCCAAAAGTGTCACTTCCCTGCCTTTGCTGTGACTGACACGCACTGTCGAATTACTGCACTGCAAACCGGTCTTCTTTTGCATGCCATTTGTTGTTTGTCGGCTGCTTGTCAACCACTTCTAATCCCTGGTCACTTTCTTTAGCTTGCGAAGTGGGCGAGTCCACTTTTGCACTTGGTCAGCTGTGAAGAGACACGGGGGAGCAGTGGGGAGAGCAGCAGCAGCAGTTTCACCAGCAACTTTTTGAGCCTAACTTTCAGCTTCAACTGAACGGCTGCTGCTGGTGCTGCTGCTCGTCCAGCTGTTGCAGCTGCAACCACTGCCGGCGTTGCTGCCACGTTGCCTTTCATTGCTGTTAGCTTTAACGCAGCAGCCACTGCAGCCACAACAACAGCAGCAATCTGTTTGAACTACACAAATTGGTATTATTTGTCGTCATTTTATCCTTTCTCTTTATTCTTATTTCTCATTTTGGCCTTTATTTCTTGCCTTTATCTTTAATCACTAGCCTCTGCACTTTCACATCGTGCTCTACTCCTGAATCCATCACCGCAATGGACAACAGCACCGTTTCACCTTTGAAGTCGATTTGATCAAGGCAGCTTCTACTGCAGCTGTCTCAACAACTTCCAGCATCAACAGCATTCACAGCGAATCAACGTCAAACACTAGCATAAATGACATTCCTGATGAAATTTTACGAGAAATTTTAGCCTTCTTCCAATGGCCGAACAGGCCAAATCTCTGCGCCTAGTTGACAGGCATTTTCAGCAGCTCATTAACGGCCTCCACCAGAACAAATGCCAAATTACGGTACGTCTTCTTTCAGAATATGTCATGCATGGCTTCGAGGCAAAACTACTGGCCACTTACATCAGTAATATTCAGCGCCATTGTGCCAGCGAGTTGCAGCACTTTGGCATCGCCGGCGGTGATGGAACAACAAATGAAAACAAGAACAACGGCGCACTGGGCTTTCGCCAGGTACACTGGATCACGCTTAATCCCACAAACTCCCCAGTTTACGAGACGCCTAAAGAAGTGCCCCGAATACCCACCGCCGGGCACGTCCTTCTGCCTGCAGGCGCGTTTAACCGCCTGACAGTTAACTACATGAGAGAGGAAGATGGTAAAATGGCCTACGTGTGGATTTTCTCCGGCAGTGCAGCCGACCCACGACTACCACCATACAGCTGTTCTTCACTCGGCTCAACTCGTACTTTTTTCATCCTGTCACTGCGCTGCTTGGCTGCTTTTTTGACTCTTTTTTTGCTGTTAGCGCTAATCCAATTGAACCATTGGGACACATAAAAGCGCTTGAAAGCCTGAAACACCTGAGCATCTTCTGTCTGATAGAAAGTACCACTTTCAGTGTTCGTTCTCCAAAAACCGATGATCAATTGCAGAAAAAGATACACAGTGCACTTTTCCAGTCGTCGAAGAGCTGCTGATCGGTGGCCTGAGCAGCAGTACCGTCAAGTACCTTCTTAGTTGCTCCTTCCCCGCCCTACGCCGTCTCGTGCTGATCACCCGCCAGGCCTGTACGGTGGAAAGCATTGCCGAACACCTTTCGATGATGTCGCCGGAGACTCGCCAGCAGATGACCCATCTCGCCGTGCACTCACTGCGCAGTGTTCACAGTGCTCGCCCGATGACTGTCCTCTCCTCTTCAAGTAATGACCCACTGGTGGCCTACCTTACCGAGCTTTTTCCCAACGTCGTCAGCCTCAAAATGTCAGGCTCAATTGGAGTTTGAAGATTGTGATTGATTTATGTACTGCTGTAGCGGTTGTGTACAAACCACCACAACAGAATTTCTTTGCTAGCACGGCGTGCTTTCCTTTTATGCACTTGCGCCGTAGTTCAGTTCACCTTATCTTCACTAGCTGATTCATTTTTTATCACATGCTGTACACAGGCTGGATCAACAACCTGTCACCTAGTTCACTTAGTGTTGCACTATCAGTTACACTCACTAGTTAGCATAAACTCCGATAAACTCTAGTTACTCAGAGCAGTTACACAAAACAAAAGCATGCACTCACGCTGGCACTCTCACAAGTCTACCGATCAGAACTTTGTCCAGTCCATCAGTTACGCTGTCCGATAATCAGCTCAACTGCAAGTCATTCCTAACGCTGACTCGATCTCGGCGACCTTGCGTTTTCAGCTCGCTTCTCACTCTATCTCTTGTTCTTCTTCCTTCTTTTTTCTTTTCTATTCAATAAAAGGCCGCCAGGCCACAAAAACCAATTTTCTGCCTTTTTCCAGTTAGTGATCAGTCAGCTCGGCTGAACCACTGCACTGCATTTTTAATTGATATTTGTTGATTCACCCTATCCACACAATCTTTTAACACAATTTACACTATTTGTCCCCCCTTATCAACGCATTATCGCACATGCACCAATTTAAAAGTACACTGCATAAACTGATTTTATGCTGGCCCTGCTAGTATACTTTAAAAAATTTTAGTTAATTTATAATACACAATAGTTTAAAGAGATCACAATGTGTTTTTAAATAGTTTTAAAATTAAAGTTTGATTTGTTCAATCACTTTCAGATCGATCAGTTAAACTTTATTGCAATTTCCAAGTATGTTTTAAAAAAAAGAGATCTGAGAAAGGCAAAGCAAAATTAGTAGTAGTAGTAGTAGTTTGCGCTAAACAAAAACCGGATCATTATCAGGTTCAGCTACGGTTGAAGGCTCTGGTTCACTGGCGCTAGACTCTACTGATAAAATGGTGCTTGAAAGTGTGCCACCGACCAGATGTGCAGAACTAGCTGATGGAGAGATCGATTGAGAAGAGATGGCTGTTGTTGATGATAAGTTGGCGGTGGTTATGCTGGTGGTGGTGAAATGCTGCAGCTCACCCGATGTGCTCGATTTTACGGAGGTGACCAGAGTGGGGGGATTTTTGCAGCTGGAGATCTGAGCTAACGAAGGCGCTGCTGCTGGTGCTAGCGTATTAGTGCTGCTGTTGCTGCTGCTGGTGATTGTGGTGTTTGAGAAATGAGGAAGTGAAGAAGGAGAAGGGGATGATGGCATGATCTCTGGGCAGACTTCATCGTAGATGTATAAGTTTCATCGTGGTGAGGCGAGTGGCTGGCTACGATGGGTGGTGGTGGTGGTGGTGGTGGTGTTGGAGTTGCTGGTGGTGGTAGTGGTAATCGTAGTCGCACCAGCTGAAGCAACGTTCTCCTGATCGGCGCAGCTAATGATCACTGCTGCTGACGTGCTACAGTGCTCGTTGCTTGCCGAGGAAACTGTCGACTCGCCAATGGAGCCGTACAAATTGGCCTGGGCAGCACTGCTGTTGTTGCTCTCGAAAAAGCCGGTGAGGAGCTTCGAGAGAGTTGGCCAACATTGCCAGCTGCGGCAGCTCCACGTCGCCAGCTGCCGAGCACTGTTCCGCTTCAGCGTCTGAACTGGCAAAAGTGGATGGTGAACCGCCACCACCGCCGCCGCCGCCGCCGCCAAATCGAATCGGATAGGCGTTTCCGGTGTTGTCGAAGAAGCGTCGAAAGGTGAACTCAAGGAAGGCGTGCTGAGGATGCTTCGGATCCTGCTCCAGGGCCGACTTCTGGTAGCGGTTCGCCTTGGAGGAGGTGGCTCGCGATGAGGTGGACGACGGCGTGCCATTGCCACCGCCGTCATTCCTTTCCGAGGCCGCCGACGAGGGCGGTCGTGCTGCAAAGTGCTCCAGCGGCAGGCCGTACTCGTCCAGCTCGGGGCCGTCTCCGTCGCCGTCGCTGTCACTGTCCGAGGCGTGCAACCGCTCCGGAACGGGGTCAAAGTTAGAAGTGTCCATGGGGTGGCGGATCTCCGGGACGTAGGGCGCCCGCTGGCCCCGAAGGCCACTCTCCCAGTTGATCGACGCGAAGAAGGGGTGGGCCTTGATCTCATCGGCGCCGCCGTTCCCACCGATGCGGCTCTCTGCGTCGCAGCACAGGCGGGTGATCAGGTCAGAGGTGGCCGGGGAGAGCGGGCCTGGTAGGGAATGCGCAGGGTGGTCCGCCAGTTGATGACCTGGTGGAAATATTAACAAAAAAGAGGTTCAGAAAAACTGGCAAATTAAACAGAAATCTTTTATACTTTTAACTGGGTTTCTTCCGGTGTGTTGGCGAAGAAGGGCGGCGAGCCGACGACCATCTCGTAGAGTATGACGCCGACGCTCCACCAGTCACAGCCCTGGGTGTAGCCGATGCCTCGCAACACTTCGGGGGCAATGTAGTTGGGAGTGCCCACCAGAGAATGGGCCAGACAGCGTTGGTGCTCGCGGCGGTGTTTTCGCCGTTCAAGCGGTTTGGAGGAAATGGATGCTGAAGAAGATTGTGTTGGATCAGTACTGCCACCATTGTGGAGGGCGTTCGCACATGAGGACGTTCCATTGTTGCCGCAGTTGCAGTGGCCCTGGCCCGAGTGATGCCCAGTTGGCGGCGGCCACCGCGCCAAAGTCCATCGAGCTGGCCCGGTCGTGGTAGTACTTGGAGTCGTGCGTCCACCGGAAGCCGGTACAGAGGCCAAAGTCGGTCAGCTTGATGTGGCCGTCCTTGTCGATCAGCACATTGTCCGGTTTGATGTCGCGGTGGATGAAGCCCATCCGGTGGACGCTCTCCACGGCCAGCACCAGCTCGGCAATGTAAAATCTGTTGAGACCACATACAACGTTAACAGCTGTTATAATCATTAAATAATCTCATTTCCTCACCTCGCCAGTGGCTCATCAAAAAGGTTGAGCTTGATGAGCAGCGACATGAGGTCGCCGCCGGGAATGTAGTCCATGACGAAGTAGAGGTACTTCTCATCCTGAAATGAGTAGTACAGCTTCACCACCCACTCGTTGTCCGCCTCCGCCAGAATGTCCCGCTCCGCCTTGACGTGGGCCACCTGCTTTCGCGTGAGCACATCGGCCTTGCGCAGCTTCTTCATCGCGTACAGCGTGTTCACGTCCACCTTCTTCACGAGGGCCACCTCGCCGAAGGCGCCCACACCGATCGTTTTGATCTTCTTGAACATCGAGCGGTCCATTTTCGCTCGGCGCAGGCGAATGTAGTTCGACTCTTTCTGGCAGAGCATTCGCCGCATCTCATTGGCATCCTGTAATATGGTGGTAAGGTGGTTAGTAAAATTATCCCTCGGTACAAAGTACAACTGCTGTTTACCTTATCAGTTAGGCCTATCTTGGCCATTTCTGACTCCAGCTGCTCACGCCGAAGCTGACGCTGCTTCGTCAGCTTGCCCAGATTTTCCATGTGCTGCTCCATGTAGAACTTGAAGGCCTTTGAGGCATTTTGAATGACCTTAAGTCGCGCGGTTCCTTCTCTCGTATGGAGCCGCTGAAGCCGCGACGGGTGGGAATGGGCGAGAGGTGCGTCTGCTTCTTCACGCTGCCATTTTCCTCCATCTCAATCTCCAGCAGGCTGCCATCTTCACAGGTGATTGTTTGGCACTTTGTGACTTGCTCAACTGGCTGGTGGCCATTATGTTCAGCACTGCCGTTGACTGCTGCTACGATTGTATCAGCGTTGTTCAGCGCATTCTGCTGACACTGATGCTGCTGCTGCTGCTGCTGATGGTGGTGAAGTTGCTGGAGAAGATGCGGCGGCTGCGGTGGCAGCGGCGGCGGCGTCGGGCCACTGTGCTGTCCGTTGACCGACGGCTTCGGCGGCAACGGCGGCACTGACTCCTGACCGGAAGTGAGGGAAGCGTTTTTCTCCGCCAGAGTGGACATTTCTAGGGCCCGCACTCGACTGGCCACTGAGGTGGCCCCGACGGTGGTGGTGGTGGTGGTGGTGGTGGCGGCATCAGTGATGGCCGCCGTTGATGAGATTGCCGCCGCTAGTTGTTGTCCAACGCTCCCCGGTGAGTTGCCGCTGAGAATGGACTCCATAGTGGTCACCAGATCGCAGTTGTGGTGGTGGCTGGCTGCAGTGCTCACTGAATGCGTACTGGTCAGGCTTGTGCTGCTTTCCGTGGTGACGATGGTGGTGGCGGTAGTGGTGGTCCTGGTTGTTGTCCCGGCGGCTCGTTGTGCCTTCAGCGCGGCCACTGAGGTCTCGTAGCTAGGTGGATCGGTGGTGGGAATGCCGTTCAGTGCCTGTTCGCAGAGAAAAAAGGTTTTTGTTGAGATAAATTCTGCATTAAATATCAACTCCCCGTTATCATCATCACCATTCGCTTACCGATTTGTTGGCAGTTGAAGATGAGGTGACTGATGAGCCACAATTAGAGCCACCGTAGGCTGAGCCAGGCGAAGCAGCGGCGACCACAACAGCATGCGCAGCAGCTGCTGCAGCAGTTACAGTTGCAGCCGATGTTGCCACTGAGTTTGCGCAAAAGTTCTGCGAGAATATGGCCGCAATTGAGTCCTGCTGCGCGAGCGACAGTGACATTGAGTAGGGCGGAGGAGGAGGGGGCGGTGGCGGCGGTGTTGAAGACATTTCACCACCTCCAGGTATTGCCTTGCTGATCAGCGTCTTTGTGTTGATGTAGTTGCTGCTGTTGTGGCTGTTGTTGTTGGTGTTTGCACTGGAGTTGCTGGCAAGAGAGTTTCGGGAGCTGCTGCTCATCAACATCTGCTGCTGTTGTTGCTGATGCTGACTGCTGCTGCCTCCACTATTGTTGGCACGGACGGCTGAAAAGTAGGACGGCGGCGGAGTGGCGTAAGGGTGAACTTGATGAGTTTGAAAACCAGCGTCAGCTACCACCGCAACTGATCCATTAATTTCGGCCGCCATTTGCAGGACACTGGAAGGACACTGCTGATCGGTGTTTGGAAAGTGTGACTGCTGTTGTTGTTGCTGTTGTTGTTGCTGTTGTTGCTGTTGTTGCTGTTGTTGCTGTTGTTGATGCTGTTGAAGTGCTGCAACTAATTCCGCCTGTGCCAAAGGACACAGGTTCAGGGCATCTTTCAGTGTGGAGTTTGTTGAGGAGGAGGAAAGGGGAGGTGGTGGTTGATTAGTCGGTAGAACTTGATGTTGCAGATTGGCATTGATTGGCGGCAGTGTCGGGGCGACTGCCGTTTGCAAGACCGGTTTTTGCACTTTTTGCGACTTGACTGACTGCATGATGACCGGGGACTGGGAGACGGCGTGCCGAGAGGACCAGGCTTGCAGCAGATTCGGAGACTGACTGTCGCCATTTTCCACCCGGTTAAGCAGCCCAGCAGAAGCAATTGGCGAACTGGGAAAAGCCGTCGTGAGGACGCTGGAAACGGCCACCAGAGAAGGCGGAAGGAGGCTGGTCGTCAGTTTGGTAGAAGCATCGGCAGCAGTTTCCGTAGGCGTGTTTTTAACAGCAGGAGATGAAAAATTGTTTGGCGGTGTTGTTGCTGCTGCTGATGCTGCTGTTGCAACTGCTGTTGAAAAGATGGTCGGCCTGGTGCACTAGACGGACTGTAGGTGGGGCGTTGGACCGCAGTATTGGACAGTGCCTGCTGTCCATTGCGAAGATGCGGCGGCACTGAGGGCATTGACGCGTAGTCAGAGGAGGAGCTCATCGTCGGCGTTGGCGATTGCCGTCCAGAGCTGCTGGACGCAGTGTAGGAAGGCGGTGGAGGTGGAGAGTGCTCATTGTGGTACGATGTGCTGAAAGCAAACAACAACAAAAAAGGGTAATGTTAGTAAACGATCATTTTACCTCACTCTCAAAGGGAACTTACTTTAGTCGACTAAGGTGCAGATTCTGCAGCCTCTGCGCCACCTGAGCGGCGAGCAGCTTTTCATTCATCTGCGCCGATGAGACAGAGGGCGAAGAGGTCGAGGTCGAGGTTGAGTTGGTCGCCACTGAGGCGCGCGTTTGGCAGCCGTTCTGAGCCAGTGGCTGAGCTTGCTGTTGATTGTTTGTCGGAACTTCATCAGCCAACTCCTGATGATGTTGGTGTTGCTCGGCGGCGGCCATTGCCGCCGCCTTCAGTCGTGCTCGACCAAAGGAGATTGGACTGGTGTTCCGCTGGGGCGAGAAATCATTGCCTGAAGCTAAAAGACAGTTGCTGTTGCTGTGGACACTTGATGACTGCGCCTGATGGTCACTGCCGGTCGGATGACCATTGCTGGTAACTGTGGTGACTGCTGTTCAAATTGTGCCTGGACTGTTGGGCGGCTGCAGCCAACCTCAAATGAGGCGGTTGGGGTGATCCTCGGATCTGCGGTTGAGATTTTGATCTCAGCACTACTTGGTTGTTTGCACTCACAGCTGAGTTTCCACTGGTGGTCGTTCCGTTCACCGCTGCGTTCATGTGCTCTCTAATGTACTGCTGCAGCTGAGGATTGTTGGCGACGGCGCTGACCAGACTGGCGGTGCTCAGAGACAGCTGCTGAGGCTGCTGCTGATGTTGTTGTTGTTGTTGTGAATCACAGTGATTTGAGTGTGAGCTTGATGAGTTGATGGCTTGAGATGCTGTTGTTGTTGCTATTGTTGTAGTTGTTGTCGTCGTCGTTGCTGTGACTGCTGTTGAGTTGCAAGCACTGGCACTAGTATTATTATGCGGTGGTATGGGCGGTGGAGTGGGAGCATTCGCCGCTGTACGGTGAGGCGGAAGTGGAGGTGGTGGCGGCGTTGGCACGGTAAAACCATTCAAAGAGAAAGAGGGTGGAACTCCATTTGGAATGGCTGAGGCTGATCTACTCTGATGGAGGAGGCTGAACCATTTGGTTGTTTCCTCGAGGCAGCCAGAAGTTTCATGTAGGCGGCAGTTGTTGATTGTGGCAGCAGTTGTTGTTGTTGTTGTTGTTGTTGACTAGAGTCGCCTGATGTCGTTGGTCCATTTGAAGAGGATGTGAAGGAAGCGGACTCAAGCAGTGCCGGCAGACAGGTAGCCCCATTAGAGTGAAGTAGGTGGCGAGGATAGGGTGAAGAGGAGGGTGAAGAGTTGGTGGAGGCTAACGATGATGTGGAGTTCTGCTGTCGCAGTAGTTGTTGATGTTGTTGTTGTTGTTGTGGCTGCTGACCACTGTTCAGCGATGAACTGGAGGAGTAGCCTGAAGTGGCACTGGTTGAATCAGTGGGCGCCACCTTTGAGTGAAAAGCAGCTGGAACAGAGGATGGCGAATAGGTGGGCGTGTTTGACTGATGCTGCTGTTGTTGCTGTTGATGAGAATGATAGCGGCCATCGGCGCTGGTGACAGGAACACCGGCGTTGTTGAGTACTTTTGGCTGGTTGGGCAGCAGCTGAAGGCGATTGTGGTAATCGGAGTTGCTGTTGTTGTTTTTGCTGTCTGAAAACGCATTATCACCTAGGTTAAAGTAGTTTTGACTGCTTTCATCATTTCTGCTGTTGTACATTTGCTGCTGTTGTGTCGACCTGTTTGTGCCACTACTGGTTTGCTGGTTTGTCGACGCATTTGCGCCCAAACCTGGTGATCTCTGACAGGCTAACAGTTTAGAGACCGGTGCCGCCGTCTGTCCACCGCCAACATGTGCCTGCTGGTAGAGATTCATCCGATCGATGACAATGGGGTGAGAAGGCAGCTGGTGATATTGCAGTGGGGGATTGGGGTATATCTGAGAAGAGGAAGAGGAGGAAGAGGTTGCATTGGGTTTGGTGTTTGATGAAAGCATCACATCGGTGGCACTGGTGGTCTTCTTTGCTTGAGTTTCCTTCGGTGTTTGACAGTTGTTGACAACGTTTTTGCTGCTGCTGCTGCTGTTGTTGTTGTTTGTACTAAGCAGTGGTTGCAGTTGCTTTCGAAGGTTCTCCTCAAAAACGGCCAGCTCACTGCTGCTCAGTGTTGAGATCTTTTCCTATTGGGTTAAAAGTAAACATTAGCATTTTAACTAATATGCAGAACAAATGAAAAATTCACCTCAGGTAATCCCAATTCAATGAGTGTTTTGATTAACTTTCTCTGATGTTCATCAAATCTAGAGAGGCGGTCTGGACCTGGCCATTGGCATGGCTGCTGCTGCTGCTGCTGTGTTGTGTTTGTGTTATTGTTATCACAATTAGCTCTGAAAGCGCCTCCATTAATGAGAGGTTGCTGTGTGTTGTGATGATGATGGTTCTGAAAAGCAGTCGAAAAACTGTGCGTATTCATTGGCATGGAGGGTGATTGAGAAGGCTGATTTGCGTCGAGGAGGCACTGGTGGCCAGCTTGTTCACCTGCCCGTACTGGTACGAGCCATGGCTGGCAGGAGGTAGCTGAGCAGGGTTCAGTTGGTACAGAAAGGAGACATTGTTGCGTTGTTGTTGTTGCTGTTGCTGTTGCTGTTTGCAGCAGCAGCCGCAGCCGATGACGCCTGCTGTAGAAGCAGCTGACCGAATGAGTGATTGGTGGTGCCCGCAGCCGCCACCGGCACTGAATTGGAGCTGGAGGCGTTGCTGGAGGCGCTGGAAGGTCGACGATCAAGGCCATTGCTGCCGCCACTTCCGTTGTGCTTAGTGGCAAACGGCTGCAGTGAGTTGCGAATCAACTTGAGGGCGTTCTGCGTGTACGCCTTGTCGTCGGCGTTGTTGTTGCTGCTGTTGCCGGCAACAGCCAGCGAGTTCTGCGAGAGAATGCTGCTCGAGCTGGAGTGCCCTAGACCGCTTCCGGTTGAAGTGTATCCGCCAGCAAGTGCACTACCGGAACTGGATCCAAAGAGCAGTTGTTGAGAAAGGTGGCTGTGGCCGTGTCCAGTGCCTGGAGAACTGTTCGGTTGTCCACGAACGGGAAAAGTTGATGAGAATGAGGAAGTAGACGTGGAGGCCATGTTTCCATTGTGGCCGTAGTGATGGTGGTTGGTGTTGTTTGTGCCATTGGCAATGACCGGCGAGAAAGAGGACACTGAACTGGACTTTTGTGGCTGCTGCATGGTAACGCTGTACAGTGGTAGTCTTTGGGCAGCACTTTACCCGGCAAAGATGAGCACTGAAGTCTACTACTCATCAAAGGTGACTGTCGAAAAAAAAGTGGAAAATCTGAGAGGAACTAAGTTTGGCACTTGATGGTAAAATTTTCATACAGTTTTTTAAATGATAATGTCGGAAATTGTTGTATTTTGTTGATAAAGACGAAGGGTAGAAGTTTTTTATATTGGTTGTTGAAATAGAGATCAAGTTGAAGTAACTGTAGTAATAAAAAATGAATGAATAATTAACTTGCATTTTGTGTTATGCAATAAAACATTGCATTTTTAAGTTTAAAAAATTCAACTACAGTTTTGCGTGAAAGGGTTCGGTAATTGACATTGAAAAAGCACAGCAACACAAAACGTGCTAAAGCTAATGCAGTTTGCTAGCACCATTTTGTTCACATGGTAAATAGAAAATAGAAAGGAAAGAATAAAGTCATTGATAGCATTAGCATTGTGACTACTTAATAAATGCACAAATGTAGTCAATTGAGTCAATTTAGTTTTTAAATGAATAACAATGCTATCATCATCATCATCATCATTAGCATCACCATAAGGTGTTTTTCAAAAAAAACAACTAAAGAATAATGCAATAAAATGATATTGTTTTGTTTGCTGTTCGTCTGTTTAACAACAGGAAAAACTTGTCAGCAAAAAAGGTTGACTGCAAAAACTAAGTTTAAAATAGCAAAATTGACGTCAAAAAGTTAATGTTATTGTTTGTAACCTTTTTTAAATTTACGTGCTTGTGTGTGACTAAACGATGCTTACGTTTTAGTGTAAAAGTTTTGTTCACTGCCAACTTGCTTGTGTGTGTGTCTTTTTGTGTGCAACTGAGAAACCCCAAAACACTGCCAAGTAGTTCTGACGTTTTCAATGTCAAGGTTGAGGAAAGCTTACAAAATTAAAGAATAGAAAAGCGGGTATTTGCTACTTTTGTTGTTTTTTTATTAATAAAATATTAGATTAATACTAAATATTTTTGGTTATAAAGTTAAAATTTTAAAAAGCATTTGTTATTACAGCTAATTAAAGTACATTAACAATAACTTAAAAACAAAATATACAAAAATTAAAAATTTCATAATTGAGCGTTGCCTAAAAGAAAATACCTTTTTAGTACGCGTTTATGGAGAACTTGCTCACAATGACATTTTCTAAATTCCACAAATGTTTCGGCACAGTTGACTGACTGACTGTCAATTGCTGCACAATAGTGGCGACATGTGAGTGCTGGTGTGGCTACACAAGTCAATGTGTAAAATAGAGAAAAGAAAAAAACAAGCAAACATTTGCATGGATGACAAATTATCAAACACAGCAACACTAGTTAAAATAACAAACTTGACTAATTGAGCCATAAGAAAAAGAAAAAATAGCAACAACAACAGCAACACCAGCAACAACAATTGCCGCAACAATGACTAATGGACACTACAGGCAGCAAAGGCAGCAATGGCAAATCAATCAGAAGGATTGCTTTCTGCTGCCTAGAAGGGCCATCACCACTACAGATAGGGAGAACGCACTCACCCAATTGTGGAATTTGTGCGTTGGTGGTAATGGCAATGTTGTGATGGTGGTGCACCCTATGTACACAACCATTAACCGGTGTCCGCCTTTTTAAATAAATTTCACTATCATTTGCCGTTACAGATGCAGTCGCTGTGTTTTAAACAAAATGACTAATGTTTTGTAGAAAAAAAACTTGAATCATAAAGCAATGCCGATATTGCTTGTTTAATAAAACTGCACTTAGTTTGAATATCTCCTAGTCGTATCTGCTGATAATGGTTTTTAGTCAGTTAGAAAATAATTTTAATTTTACAGTGACAGTTTACACGGGTAATAAATAATTTAGTGAGTAAACACAAACACACACACACACCGCGGAAAAGCAATGTTCAAAAATACTTTGCATAAATTAGCAGTAACTTTAAAGTGGACAACAACAAGGACAGCGGTGTCGGCAGTGCTGATTGCACTGACAAATAGGCAAATGAGCAGATAGAAAACTGGTGATAAAATGCACAAAACCTGAAAATGAAAAATGGAATAGCAAGAAAAATGATGCTATCGTGATGCAGTAGTGTTCAGAACAACCTGTGTTGATGAGGCGGACTTGGTTTGATCAACAATTGAGAGATTGGAGTTACTAAACAAAAATAGTCGTGTTGTTGTCTGCAATGAAAGTGTGGCAAATCATCTTCTGTCGACAAACAATGGGGAGAACTGTCTAAGGTGAGTGAAAACAGTAAAGTAAAGTAAAGTGTGTGCACTGAATACTAAACAAGAACGGCAATAAATGATCTGCTCATCAACTGATTTCTGTTTGGCTTTTCAGGATAAAGAAGTGATGCTGCTGCTGATGGCATACTCACATTATTTATACCATCTTGAGAAATGGTCGTTCAGTTCTTTTCCTTCTTTCCCCCCCCCCTCTCTTTTTGCTGCCAAACAGTGTGAGCTAGTGAACTCTAAAAACCACTCGGAAACTATCAGCACACGAGGCATTTAGTGGAAAAAGGGTATACTGATGCTGATGCTGCGGCGGCCGCAAAATGCTGGAAGTTGCTGTAACGAGGAATTAACTAGAAAGACACCAGGAAAAGGAGAGAACGAGAGCAAGTGCAGCAAAGACAGTCAGTCAGACAGACAGGCATAAACTGCTTTAATGCTGTGATTGTCTGCTCTCTTTCAAAGTTGATTTGCTACACTAGCAATGTTGCTTTCAAATAACATGTATTTTTCTGCATTTTTTACTCGAAGCAAAACAGTAGTAGAGCAAGCTAAGTATTGACAGTCAAAAGCCGAGCATCATGAACTTTTTCCCTCTTTCTCTCTCTTTCTCTCTCTCTTTCTTTCTCTATCTTCTTCTTCTCTCGGTTTGTACTACTTGATTTATGGCCAGCTGATGACACTTTGAATTGGCGATAATTTGTGTGCCATTGGTGAGAGCAGCAACAACTGCAAAAGCAACAACAGAAAAAAAGAAGAAAAGAGAAAAATGAGAACAAGAAGATCAAGGAAGAGAGCGAGAGAGAGAGGAGAACCAATGGTCAAAGCGTTGATCAGGCATTTGCGTCCTCTTCAGCAGTAGTGAGAATGGAATGCAACTTAAACGAAAAATAACAAATAGTGAATACCTAGTTGGAAAACAGTGTGTCTGGCAATAGCAAAAGAGATCAGAGTTGCTTAAGATAAAGTACTTTAAAAATTGTTTTTAGGATTTACACACTCAAACACGGCACTGGTTATTTAAAAACCAACAAAAATGTGCAATTTGTATTATCTAAAGCAATAAAGATGCAGCAATCACAAGCCCTTAATGATCAGTAATTAGCTGTTAATTTTAAACAAAAACAATTTAGTAATTTTTTGTTTGTTTGTGTTAGGCTACTGATAGCATCATGTCAAGAGTTTGAAATGCAACAATTTGGTGTAGGTTGAGCATGAGTCAGTTGTATCTTTTAAACTGTTTTTTATTTAAAACAAATTTGAAAATACTTAACAACATAATAGATTAGCAAATAAATCCAATTGAAAAATGACACAAAACATCAAATTGCTGAGTGTCGTTTATGTATTTTTCAAAAATATTGTTTGTTATTTGCAGTAAAAAACTTTGTTGCAGTTGGTAAAACTTTAAACTAACTCAACTTTCAACCAAATTTTCAAATTTAAATTTTTTAATTTATTTGGTTTACAAAAAACCGTTGAAATAAAAATTATTAACAAAAAATTTAAAAATATTTTTAGTACTTTACAAGTAGGATCTATTTGTAAAAACACTAATTTTTAAATGCGCGAAACATAGCAACAGCTATCATAATTCATCTCATTTGTTTAGTTTCACGGTTTATTTGAATTTGTTTCCTAAGTAAAAAGTGCTTTGCAGAACGCTGTTTTTACTTGTTGACAGTTTAATGGCCTGTCGACGCGTGTGTGCTCAGACAACTTTTACTAATTAGCTTTCAAATTTTCAAACTTTGCAGCAAATAAAAAAGTGATTGACTAAAATTATATTGCTAGCATTGTGCATTTGAATAAAACTGTGCTGACTTACTTTGAAAAAAAATTATTTGTTTAGTTGAATTAATAATACTTGAAATAATAGAGGTGATTTGAGGTTTATTAAACACTTGTTGACGTCATTTAATTTTAAATAAAAATCTAAGTTGCCATAAAGATGTTGTTTATGATGATTTTTGTCAACAAAAACAATGAGTAAAGTTTGTGACATTATGACACAAAAACAAACTTATGATGCTTGATGATGGTATGATCATAGTGATAATTAAAACATTGATGAGTACTTAATGATAAATTTGAGCAACGTTGTTTTTCCTTTCAAAAAGAGAACACACTAAAACACAAAATATTTTTCTTTTTTCTATTTATCAGCGGTGTCTGTTTAAGAATCAGCCTCAGCATCATCCCAAATCAACACACACACACAGAATCGACTGTTCTGATGTCTCGTCCATCGATGTCAGCTAGACGGACACAGACACAGACACAAACACAGACAAAGTCTACTGATGTTGATGATGATGATGGTGATGGTGATGGTGGTGATGCTGTTGCAGCTTTTTTTGGCGACACAACAAAACAATATCAGAGACAAGCTGCATACATGTACACACAGAGGGTTGCTCCGTTGCGCCTTTGATGTAATCGATGAGCGGCGTTGTTGGAAAATCACAAGAAGAGGGGAAGGTAAAAAAGAGAAGAGAGAGAAAGAAATAGATAGTGAGAATGAGAGAGAGAGAGAAGAGTGTGTGTGTGTGTGCAGACACACACATTACACAGACATAGACACAGACATACACACACACCACCACCGCCACACACTTACACTGAGCGGCAACAGCTTAGCCAAGTCAGAGAACTGACACCAACAGCATTAGCAGCAGTGCAGCCATCACTGGGACATCAACGAACGAAGTGTTCAGCAGAGATCAGAACAGAACAGAACAGAACAGACAGACAGACAGACAGACAGACAGCGACAGACAATCGATTGGTGGCAGTGTCTTGGCTCCTCTTCTTCTTCTTCCCTGCTCCTCTCCCTCTCACTTTTTCCTCAGCCGTTTTACTTTTTCGTCTTCTGCACTTGGCCTGCAACAATCTTTCTATTTCTCACTCCCTCGTTTCCCTCTCACTTACACTGTGTGTGTAAGTTGCATTCCGCAGCACCAGAGGCGGCGGCGGCAGCAGCAGCAACAGCAGCAACAGTCGAAATTGAAGAAGCTAAATAAGCAACAAAAAGGCCACAGAAGAGGAACGTTGCTGCTGGTGCTGCTGCCGAAGAGCAAAGAAGAGCAAAGAAAAGTTGTTGTTCAGTTGTTGCTGCAACCCCCAAATTAAAGCTGTAGAGTAGAGATGGCCATCTTTCTTTAGCATTACTAGTGTCTAGTGGCAGCCGCTTTCTTCTGCGCTTCTTCTCTTGTCTTTTTTCTTTTTTCCTCTACTTTAAAGTGGGTGAGCGATGAAAACCCAGAAACGCAATCTGCTGATGCAGCTGCTCCTAGAGGGCACAGCACAACACTGCAAATTGTCCCTTGTCCCAGTGTCTCCTTTATTTCTCTCTCTCTCTCTCTCTCTCTCTCTCTCTCTCTCTTGCTTAAATCTAATCGACTGCAGCACCGTCTGCCCAAATGAGAACAGATGGGCCCCAGTCAGAAAAAATAAAAAAAAATTTAAGACAGTTCTTTGCCTCTGCAAAGCTCCCCTGTTTCTGCACTCCGTCTGTTTGTCTGACTGACTGACTGTGGATGGCACAATGTGCAGTGCATTTGGAAAAATTTTGCAAAAAATAAAGAACGAGAGCAGAACACCACGCAGTTCCACTCAAGCAGATGGACCAGGGTCTAGCTTTTTCCAGCTCCCTCTTTTTCTCTCTCTCTCTTTTCTTGTATTTTTCTGCATTTAGAAAACACGACAACTACAATTGAGAGCAGTTGAGAGGAGAGAGAGAGAGAAGATCAGCGGTTAATCGGCGGCAGCAGTTGGCTGGGTAGCCAGTCAGTCAGTCAGTAGGACAGTCAGTCGTTCAGGCAAGCAAGCAAGCAAACTCAGGCAGTCTCAGTGCCGCTCCTCAAATTGGCCGTTTTCTTGCTGCAGTAGTAGTCAGCAGCAGTGATCGCCTGCTGCATTCCAGCGGTCATAAGGCGGCCTAGGTTCACTTTTCTTCATAGTAGTAGTAGTAGTAGTAGTAGTAATCGTGTCCTTATGATTGCCTACTGAAACAACAACAAAAATGTGTACCGAAAATTTTTCCGTATTACCGGGAACTTTTACAAATCAATGACAAAAATTACAAAAACACTTTTTATCAATTTAAAACAGTTTTTAGTCTTGACTTAACGTTTTTCAAAATAATACCGTTTTTCAGAGTAATGGGACTAGAGTCTCCAAAGGCTGTCAAAAGAAGGAGCGATTTTAGAGGCCTTAATCCTTTAGGTGAATTGAAATTAGCTTAAATACTGGTCAGACGGCCATTATCACCATCACTTTAGTGCTGAGCACTGAGCGATGATTTTAAACCTGATTCAGTAACTGACTGTCGGTGATGATGGCAGGTGATGGCAGACGATGGTGGTCGTCGTTGCCGACACGCTCTCTTCCAGGTAGTACCACCGCCACCACAGCAGTAAGCGAGCAATTTGCCGCAACTCAGCTTTACCACCAACTGAGTCACACTACTACTACCACTTTGGCACATCAAAAAGACTAAATAAGCTAAACATCAAAGGAAACAACAAAAAGATAAAACAAAAAGAATTCGCAACCCGTTTAAAGCAGCAACCGAGCTTGTAATTGCTGACCGCAAAATGACTGTCAGGCAGTCGGCAATTGCACTTTTTGTTGCTTTTTGTCTGTTTTTGAACTTTTTACTTCTCTTTACTTGTCAAAGTGAAGTTTAGCTGCATGTTTTAAGTGAAAAATAAAAAAGAAAAAAAAAGAAAAAAATCTTGCTTAAGTAAATAAGTAAGTGTTTTCTGATGAAACAGATTATCACACCAAAGCTAAGCTTGTGTTAGTGTGTGTGTGTGTGCTATCACCAAACTGTGCTGGTTTCTAATAAATACGGTCCTGTCAATAGACAATAAATCATCACGGTTGAGCAGTTACCTGCTAATCAAGTGTGAACGACAGCAATTGACTGAACAGTCAGTAGATGGGTTGTACTGTGTTAAACAGTGTAGTAGAACAGTCCTTAAACCATAGACCATCTTAAACAGATGCAGCACTTTTTCATTGTGCCTCAATTATCCGTACAACATCTTCTAATAGGCGTCAGCAAAAAATGACAAAAAAGCTATTCATTACACTTTATGTTGTAGGCGTGTTTTAAAATGATTTCCTAGCTTTGAATTACTAATATCATGTTAGGTAGACACATCCAATTGACTAAAATTGTGGTTTAGACATTATCTTTAGTTTATGAATATTTATATTGCAATGAAGATTGATATTGAATGAGTTTTAAAGTCATTCAACGTTTTCATTTAACATATCTGTAATATACAAGCATTTAATTTGCAAATTACATTTTAAGTTGTATTTTCTATTTATCAGTTTAATAAATACAAAATGGTTTGGAATTGTATAAAAAATATGTATTTTGTATGTTGCGCTCCATACTAGGCAACTTGTGTTATTTTTTTTGTTCAAACGGACGTCAATAATGGCATTGTAATGGAATATAAAATTGGGGCAATGAAAGACTGGTGAAAGAGGGCAGTGTTTACATTTGGCGCAACTGAGCCAGTCGCTTCGACAGGTCGTCTTGGACTTGCTCCTGAGATGCGGTGGCAGTCTTGCTGCCAATGGTCGATGTCACGTTTGATGGCAACTCCATGTTTATTTCCAATCTGCAAGCAAAACAACGCAAGTATATCAGATTATAATAGTACCCTTTTTCGCAAATCCCAAAGCCTTTTGGCCACTTACCCTGCCTCATCGGCGATCTGCTGCATCAGCCCGTCGACCTGGTGCTCCGGAGTGCTGATGGTCGTCGTGCTGCTCATCGCATTGTCCATCGTCTTGGTTTGCACGTCCAGGTCTTCGAACTGCTTCTCGAATTTGTCCATAATCTGACTGATCTTTTCCAGGTTCATCGACCGCATCGCCGACTCCATGGCTTTGGTGACGCCGCCAATCGACTGGGTGATCTTCTTTGTGGTCATTGCCGTTTGCACTCGCGAGGCGACCGCGTCAACTCGGGCAGACATTCGCAGGTAGTTCAGTGAGTTGTTGTGCTGGCGGATGGCGTTTTCCGCGTGAATTCGGGCGCCCTCGATGTTGCCTAAAAAATTTGAAAGATGAGATGGAAAGAGCTTTAGCAAATTTGAACAAAGTAAAATGCATGTAAAATTACTACACACCCTTTTGAATGGATTTTTTGCATTTTAGCTTTTCAACGCCTTCCTCCTTGACGCACTTCTTAGAGTTACGTTCCAGCTCCTTGGCGGCAATTTTCAGGTTAAACAAATGTTCTGGAAAAATAAAAAATGTGTTGAATTAGCACACAAAGTTGTAAACGTCTCCGACATCTCAGACAACTTACTCTCCATTGTGTGACACCGGGTGTATATCAAGTGAACGAAATACGGTAAAACTGTAATGAAAACAGTTAAAGTTGTGACAGTTACTTTTTGGTGAATCTGACACTGCTACCGGAGCACCAAATGGGATCAAAACCTTTGTGTGTGTGAGAAAGAAAAAGGTATTCACCACAAGCTCGATGAATGAGTAATCGACAGAAGCAAACGGTGGTGAGCAATGGAGGCAATCAACAGCAGCCAAAGCAGTGTCGAGGTAATGGTAATCGTAGTGGTTGGCGACGACAGTGCGCATTCAGTTAGTGTGATAACACCGCCAAAGTGTGTGTATGTGTGTGAGTAAGCCTGCAAAGAGTACTGCAATCGCTTTCAATGCACTCAACACACTGCAAAGTGCCAGTCCATTGTAAACACACACACACACACACACACAACTTCTGACTCACTCGCAGCTGACGTAAATCAGCCACTGACAAACAGAACGTCAGTCACTCACCCACCACCAGAGTACGCTACCAGAGATCTCTGTCAGATACAAACAAATTCTTTAGAAGCAAACAAAAGCAATTGTTTCAAACGTGTAAAAGTTGTAAAATTAAAAACTTTGTAACTGAACAATGTTTGTAAATGAAAAATTACAGAATGTTTTTTTATCTAATTCTAAAAAATGATGTTATCTCTTGCCGCATTTTTTGTTCTATAAATTACATACGTTTAGATTCAGAAACTGTTTTGAAATAACAAGCTAAAGCATCTTTAATGGTCCAAATTTGAGTGATTCAAACGATCATTTTAAGATCATTAATTGAACTTTCAATAAGTTCTATACGATTTGTTTTGACATCTAAAAAATACATCGTGAAGTTATTGAGCTGCGGTTTTGCTGAAACAAGCTAACAACTACTTATTGGTTAAACTCAAAAAGTTTGATCTTTGAGGATAATTACATACAGTCAGTTAAAAATTTCATAATTAATCAAATTTTTGAGTTACATTTATGATCAAATTACATCGTTTAAGATTTCAAAGCTCAGTTTTACCTGAAAACAAAGCAAAGTAGTGTTTATCTAATGGTATTAAGTTGGGGTTAATTTGACTAACTCAAGTAATTATTATGACCAGTTAAAGATTTCATAAAAATTCTTATATTAATTCCATATGATTTTCCGCATTTACATTTATGATTCTATAAATTACATCTTTCATGATATCTAAACATTGTTTTACTTGAAAACAATGCTAACTACTACCTATTATGGTTTTAAATTTAGGTTGATTTGACTTACGAAGTAATTATTAGAGTCAGTTTTAATTTTTGTACAAATCCCTATTTAAGTTCTATATGATTTTTTGCGTTTACATTTATGGTTCTATAAATTACATTTTTCATGATTCTATGACGCGGTTTAGTTTAAAAACGACGCTAATAAACACCTATCTATTGATGTTAAATTTGAGTTGACTGGACTATTAAAAGTATTTTTTATTATGGATTTTCCAAATGACACTGAACAAAATTTTTCACAAATTAACCAGCCAAGTAAACCCCAAATGTTGAAGGCTGGTGTCATTTGGTTGATCGGCACCGACGGCTTGGGGCACAACGAGCTTGCGAGTTGTGTCCCAAGCCGTCGGACGATGCCGATCAACCAAATGACACCAGTCAATGCTTAAAAATTTAGAAAAACTAAAGAGTACGTGTCGCGAAGCGACACTCACGCCCTTGTTGTAATTTAATAAAATATTTAAAATTGTTTTTAAGTAATTTATTTTTATGTGTTTTCTTAAACATTTTAAACTTTTTACTTTTTAATTACACTTTCTATTGTTAAATGTTTTAATTATTTACAAATTTTTGCAGTGCTGTTTATAATTTTGAAAAACAAACATTTTATTGTTGCAATCAATTCAGCTAGTAAATAAATAAAATACAATCCTTTTTATTACCGAGCATTTAAACATGCAAACTTTGCGCAAAACGAATTTGTTTAGATTAGCATTTGGAACCACTACAAATGTACGTTTACACAAATCAACTTTTACAATGTTACAAAATAATTTTCCGTTTCTGGATCATCCCAACGGCATCCTTTTCCGCATAAACGTAGAACCGCCCTCTTTGGAAACCGGCCGTCCAATGGGAAAGGCGCAGCAGACACAAATGAATAGAATTAGAGGCACAGTCAGCAAACTTTAATCGGTACCAGCTCTGGAGCGTGCCGATTGGGTGCACTTTTTTGTCCGCTGCCCCCCTCTTCTCTCTCTCTGCACATCTACAGTCGTCTGTTCTGTCTATGCCATTTTTCTTCTTCCTTTCCTGCCGACATCATCATCATCTCCACCACCATCAACACTAAAATAAATGGCCACTGACGGGGACAGTCGGTGCTCAATGCGGTCCAGAGTGCCGAGCCGAGCGGACGGCGACAAACAACAGCCGTTAAATTCTTTCCATCAGTATTTCATCTTAGAGTTTCAGCTGTTTTTAAATAACCAGTTCAAGACAAAATCAGTTGACCCGAATCTCCCCTACCCGTTTGACCCAGCTCGTTCACCTGCCCACCACTTGGCAATGAATCACTTTTCCTCGGTTGCGTTTCTGCTGCGACTCGGCGGCAAATGCCGCAGTGGCCATCGCCGCTGCCGCCGCCGCTTCTGCCTCTGCAAAAGCAGCAGCAGCAGCGGCGGCGTCATTGCACCGCCAGCAGCAGCACCGCCGGCAGCAACCCCCTTTGACTACTACTCTCACTATCAGGGCTCATCTGCCGGTCATAATGGGCACTACCAGGCGGGCGCTGGTCAGGGCGCCATGGTCGCCTACGGCAGTCAGCTAAATGGCGCCAATGCCGCGGCAGCTGCGGCGGCGGCGGCAGCCGCAGCAGCTGCCGCAACCCGCCGCCGCCGCCGCCGCTGCCCATCACCACCACCAGCACCAGCAAAGCTCAACGGAAACTCCTCTTATGGTAGTGGCGCCCATCAGCCTCAGTACGTGGAGTCGGCAGCACACCCCTACAGCACAGCCGCTCCCACTGCCTACCCTGCGCAAACCTGTTCGATGGAGTACTTTAGAGGGGGCAAAACTTCTTCAGCAGTTCTGGGCGGTCAGTGCCAGGAGTCAGCAGGCACCTACGCGAACATCTCCTTCAGCACTAGGGCCAAGTACCAGTTGGATTTTAACAACAACAACAACAACAGCAACAACCATTCCAATGGTGAGGCGGTAAAACGTGAGGAGTCTGAAGAGCAAACGGCGTCAACGGATCATCAGCAGCAGTTGCTTTGACCGGCGAAGAGTGCGCCGAAAATGGTCAAACGACGAACAACAATAGCAACAGCAACAGCAAAAACAGCCCGTCAAATGCTGTTGTTGGCACAGAGGATGTCGAATCTCACAATGGCGGTAGAAATGATGGCAATGACCACCACCACAGCTGGCGACCATTTGCAGTGCAGACAGCGACGATGACGTCGACTACGAGGACGATGATGAGGACAACGATGATGATGGCGATGATCCGCTAGATCCGTCCTCCTCCTCTCCGATGGCCAACATCCGAACGCCCATTTACCTGTCGCCCAACTGCATCCTTTACAGTTACATTGGCAGTGACACGCTGGGCGCCATTAATGATCACTTTCAACGGTCCTCACAATGTGTTTCAGAATGTGCGAAATTCGAGCGAAACTAAAGGGGGCTCAGCAGCAGCAGCTGAAATCACTTCCTGCAACAGTGGTGGTAACGGAAAGTTTTGGTCACCACAAGCATCTTGCTACTCCAGCTACAAAGGTACGACACTTCAGCACATTTATAACATTTTCTGCATTAAAAAGGGCTTGTTAGCAGTTTGCTTTCATTCAAATTAATTGTCGGAAAATGGAGTTGCTGCGTACATTTTTAATTACACGCCGTTCTTTAGACAAAGGTTGTGCATTTTAATGAAAGTTGACAGTTTTAGATATGAACTTTAAAGCTTAAACGAGTGACCCTTCTTCTAGACGTTTGAGTGCACGCCATTTCCGTTAAGTGCGGCAATGTTGCAGGCTTTAAAATTAATGGAGGGAATTAAAATGCTGCAAAATGCCGCCACTGCTAAAGTGTTGCAGCTATTAACTGTGCTTCAGGACAGTGTTCACTGATCACTGTCCTATCACTACTGTCCTATGCGCGCCCTAGTTAATTGTTTATTTGCCGATGCGCTGGAATGCGTAGGCTTTTCCGGCAGCAATGTGCCTCGTCATCTGATCTCCAACTCCCTGGTAGCTGTCATTTGTTTTGTGCATGTTAACAAAATGCTTTCCTTCTTGGTATCATCACTCTTTTTCCCCTCCTTTACACTGCCTACTTTACACCATCAGTGTTACTCCGTTTTATCGAGAGACTTGTCAGTGCCCAAATTTAATAAAATGGAACAGCAGCCCTCCCCTCACAAAAAATGTCCTCGTCTATCTTTCATTTCATATGGCTACTTTGTGTTCCTACTTGTTTTTCTCAAAGTCCAATGACAACAATCTTTGGTCTTTTTATTTTTCTCCTTTTCTCTTTTCTGACGACATTTCACGCTCATTTGTCCGTTAATTGCTTTTGGCTATTCATTACTTCGGTCGAAATTCATTGCAGAGCCGCTGTTAAAATGAACGGACCCGAGCATTACAGGCATTGTTATTAACTTGAGGAATTATCAGAAAACAAGCCAGTTTGGGAAGCAGAAAAAATGCCAATTGATGTTTGTGCTTTGCAGTGTAAGCTGGCACAGCCAAGTGTACGGCATGCCTGCACTTGGTTCTCTAGTTTTTTGCCTCGTTTTCTCTGAAACATTCCACAAACTATCATCGTTTTTATCCCATTTTTTTGGTTGTTCATTTGCTCATGCGCCTAATGGGGCACATTTTGAAAGGGCACCAGAGCCAGAATAGAGCGGAAAGTTGAACCTATAAAGGAAAAATACTCTACTGGTGCAAAAGTACCAGAATGGGAAAATGTAACAAAGTGTCACTTAATTTGTTTAGTATATTGAGTAGCTAACAACACATGACAGTGCATAGATTAATTGCATTTTGCAAAAAAAGAATTAATTTGTTTCCTATTTATCTTGTTCTAATATTGTAACATTATTAAATTGAACGATATTTAATTTATATTGCAAATTGTGTTTGCTTAAAAATTTGCTTTGCTAATGGTTTTTCAATAAACTATTGTTTATAATTACTAAAAGTTAAAAAACCCATGCACAAGCACTACCGCGTTTCAGTAGTTAATTTGCATATTCAAATAAATATGCCTTATCAGCGGTCAAAGGTCAGTTGTGTGCACTAGAGTAGCAAAAGCTCAGTCAGTGAAGCATGGTCAGACAACCGCTACCCAGACTGACCATCTCCACTTCTGCAGCCTGTGTTAGCAGCTAATCTAAATAGTCTATTTAGTCCACTTGCACGTCGCATTCTCTCTCTCTTTCCTTTGCCACGCTTTTAATCTAATCGGCAAACGAGTGAAAAAAAAGATAGAAAGTGGCTAAACGCAGACCAAAAAAGCTGACGACCGTTTTGTCCAAACCCAAACAGTGCTATCTCTTGTCTACCTTTCTCTCTCATTTCACAAATGTCTTCTTTCCTTTTCCTCTCCTCTTCTCCTTTTGCAGATGTCCAGTCACAGTCAATTGGAGGCAACGGCGACGCCAACTCCAACTCTAACTCCGCCAACAGCAGTAGCAGCAGCAGTAGCAACCACCGAGCCAGTATTGATAACGTGGTGGCCACCACCACCAAACCACCACACCACCACCGAAGTGACAGGGGCCGATGACTCTGAGCAGCAGCGTCAGTCCTCCTCTTCTTTATCTTCTTCAGTGGAACTGGGGCAAACAGCAGCAGCAGCAGTCGCCCAGTGTCCAGCAGGCAAGTCGGTGGCGCTGAAAATGCCATCCAAACAGCAGCAGCAGCAGCACTGCTATCAGGGCGGCAGCAGTTCTGCATCACCAGCTCACTACGTGCGCAGTCAACTAAGTGCTGACCGACAACAACAACAACAGCAGCAGCAGCAGCAGCAACAGCAACAGGACAGCTCTGAACTGAAACTCAGAACAAGGTAAAACTTGAATGAAGAGGAGGATGAGGAGGAGAAGTCTGGTCAGCAGTCGTGGGCCCAAATAGTCGGGCCCTGGTGCCATTTCTAGCAGTGCTGGTGATCATCATCATCAGCAGTACTACAGCTTTCGGTCGGCGCAGTACCACCGACGGTACGAGCGGCGTCGGCGGCGGTGCCTGAAACGCTGCAGTGTGGCCACGCCGCTCATTCGGCGCAAGCTGCCGCTCTCCTTTTGGAAGTTCTCCGCCATGTTCTCCTGCTACTACGCAGGCATGCCGCCTACTCGGCTGCGGTGGCTGCCGAGCAGTGGTGGGCAGTGGTTCAGCTAGTTCAGTCAGTCCCTCGGCCTTGGGCTACTCCGTGTCGCCGTATTCGATGATGGGGAAGAGGGGGTGGTGGTGGAGGGAGTGGCATTATCAACAATGGTGCCAATGATACCAGGTACCGGAAGGTCGAGGCCACCCTCAGCCTGTCTGTCACCAGCAGATGAGTGCTGCCAACAGCCACTATGGCAGCTATGGAATGGGGGTGGACACTTCGGCGCAATTGGAGAGCAGGTGGTGAGCAGCCAAGAGGAAGGATCTCCTCCGTTTACAGTGGACACTATGAAGGTGTGCCTGGCAGTCATGGTCAAAAGTGAAGTGAAGCCAGTGGTAATCTTCAAACGCTGCCCCATCATCATCAGCATTATCATCATCCTCAACACCACCAGACGTCAATGGCAATGAGTAGTCAAACTCACCATCTTTTGCAGTCATCAGCAGTGACTCAAACCACGCACTACGTTCGCCACTGTCACTCTCGTCTCTATGACCATTGGAGGGAGCAGCAGCAACAATAACAACAACAACAACAACAACCACAACCACAGCACAACTTCCCAACCGTCAACAACGTTACCCTCCGCCTCATCAGCAAATGTGATAATGCTCATAATTCTCATTCCCCTCTATTTCCACAAGCATTGGAGCAAATGGCAGCTCCCTAACGACTCTTCAGCCATCCAACTCATCGCTGACTGCCGTCTCCTCGTCCTCCTTAGCGCCGACTGCCACTGCGACCGCCGCTCTGGCCACACTGAACAGCAAACACTGATCTGACGCTGGACATGTCCATTCACATCTCCACGCACACCTCGCTCTGGGGGCCACTGCCGGTGGCGGAGCGGTGGCCACCTCAGCACAGACGGCTTTGGCCAATCCGTACACATCCGGTCGCAGTGGTCACCCAATGGAGGCGTCGTCGCCTCGGGTGCTTCTTTGTACCACACCACCCCACCCCCCATCACCCCACCAGAACCCTCATCACCCTCATCACCTCATCACCTCCCACCACTCTAGCTACCTAGGTCTGCTGCAGTCTAGTCTGCCGTCCGAGTCAGCCTATCACCACCACTACTACCAGTACTCTAGCAAGTTCACGGCAGGCAGCAGCCGCCGCCTCTGCCGTTTCCTCCTCAACTCCAGCAGCTTCGATCACCTCTGCCAACAAATAGGCGGAATAGTGGACAGCAGCAGTAGTTCGACAGCACTTCGTCCCTACGCTTCAAAACCCACGCTCCAAATAGCAGCAGTTTACAGCAGAAAGCGGCTCTTGGGCACGAAGCAACAGCGGCAGCGGCAGCAACAACAACAGCAAACGTACTAGCAAACACCCTTTAAGTACTTCCGCTACAATGGCCACTCTTCAACGCCCTTCCCAACATCTCATCAAGCTCATCCTCCTCCTCCTCCTCCTACTATCACCCTTACTCGAGTTCCTTCTCTCAGATGATGATCAACGCCCATCGCCATGACCACAGCACTGCTGCTGCCTACACAAGCAGCAACTACTCTGCTGACACACTGTCAACATCCGAGTTGGCATCATCATCATCAACGACCACAACCACGCCACTACGACCACTGACTTGTCCTCTGCATATCCTTCCTCGGCAGGACCTTTACACTGCTTTCTAGTCACCCTAGTCACCTTCACCACCACCTGACCAATCCTCACCACAGCAGCAGCAGCAGCTACAGCAACACCTCTCAATCAGGCAATGGAGGAGGTGGTGGTGGCTATTCTCACCCTGATTCAGTAGTCGGCGGTCTTTCCGTGTCCGGCTCTAGTCCCTTCATAGCCGTGGCAGCGGCGGTTCGCAGCTACAGGAATCAATGATCAGCGGTCAACATCAACACCAAAGCTACCATCATCAGCAGCATCAACAGCAGCAGCAGTCTAATCACCCCCAGCCGTATCACCACCACCATCAACAGCACCATCACCCTCAGCATCACCCTCACCACCAAGAGCAGTCGAAAGTAGTGGTGGTTGACCACCAGACAACGACTCAGCAAACACTGGAACAGCAGCATCCTTCTCAGCTAGCAGCTAGTCTCTATTTGCAGCACTGAATACTCACATTTTTTCAAGCAGTAGATTTACATTTCACACTACATTTTCTTTCCAAAATGTAATGCAATTACTGTTTACTGCAGTTTATTCTTTTTGACATTACAAAAACTAGTCTAATAAAAGTTTGTAAATGAACATTTAATTAAATGATTTTTGTTCAAAATTTAAATGGTGTAGTAGTAGCATCAGCAGCTAGGCAACAGTCGTTAGCTGCAGCGTAAATGTGCAGCCTTTTTAATGTGAGTAGTCCTTAATAAAGGTCACGTGTCCGGTAGATACCGCAATGTCATTGTCAGTGAAAGTGAAATTTAATTTTGCATCATTGAATCACTTGGCAAACAGTTTAATTAAACAGGAATTTTTATACATTTAAAATAATTATTTTTAAAAGATTATTTTAATAATTTAGGTAACTGTAGCTAAAAGTTTTATAGTTTGAAACAAAAAATGCAAATATACAATTTACTTCTGTACATCACCAATTCAGTAGCAGGTGTTCAGTGGCCAAAACGTCAGCTCCCGAACATTCCCTGCACCTGCAAACGTGTTCTACATGCTCGAATTCTTTTCGCCCTCCTCTTCGTTTTCAAAATTGCATAACTGATTCGTTCCAGTATTACAAATCCACTGCAATGTTGGGTGCATAGCACCTGAATGCATCACAGTGCCACAACACTGCCAGTTCAGTGCAATGGCTTAAAATTTGGCTTTTATTTGCCCGTTGGAGCGTCCGATCGAATTGAGCAATTACGCGTTCAGGCAAGCCGGACATATGAATAATATGAAGAACGTTATTGGATGCTGTTCTCCTCCTTCCTCCTCTATAACTGCAGTCATTTTTTCAGCCATTTCACTCACTTGCTCACTGTTCACCGCTGCTAATGCTAATGCGGTAATCGATGAAAGAGGGTGACACAAAGGAAAACTGTTAGGACCCCACGTTTATTACACTACTTGAGTTTGAAAAGAAAGAGAGAGAGAGAGAGAAAAAGAGAGCGACGGCACTTTTTGCTGTTAACACTGTTAATCACACAAACTTGACTTTGAATAAAATTAATCTTCTCTCTCACTGAGAAATGCAATTATTAAAATTTTTCAATTCTGCTATGCAAATAAAGTATTTTTTGCAGCGTTTTTGTTTTAACAATCTTTAACCTTAACTTTTATTTAAAAGTTTTTACATAGTTAAAAGTTGTGATAAAATCTTTAATTAGTCATCTACAAAACAGTTTAAGTTCATTCAAACTAATGAATGTTTTTTTGTTAATATAAAACTGTGAGTAACACTTCAGAAATGCTTTCTCCGTATTTTCTTATTCTTCGACTTTGTCTTTTACTCTTCGCTTTTAAGCTCGTAACCGAGCTACTACTGTCCAGCAGCAGCAGTAGTAGCAAGAGAACACGTGCACTGTTTCACCAGTCTCTCTCTCTCTCTTTCTCTCTCTCTCTCTCTCTCTTTCTCTTTCTCTCTGCTTGCCCTCTGACCCTGATCACCCTGATCACCGAGGAATGCACCGCACTGAGCTCACTCTGTGCACGTGTTCTCAATATCTCTCCCCGACGACCACACTTTGACTATGCCAGCTATTCAGTGATGCAGCAGTCCTTGTTCTCAGTTTCTCTCTACTGCTCAAACCTTAACGCTCGATTATTGGCAAATTATCACGCCGCGAAGCGCGTAATCGTTTTATTAATTTGCCAGGGCGACCCTTATTTCTCTTTCTCTCTTTTTCTCTCCTTCACCCCATCATTTATCCATATGTCAAACGACTAAGCATATTAAATTGAAAGCAATACAGACAGACATTATGTCACACAAACACTCACACACGACAGAGCATGATCAATGCGGTGACTTCTACTGCAGCTCAATTTTTTCTATTGCGAACAAAATATTTGTTTTTTGTTAACACAAAACAAAAATATAATTATATTTTAATTTTTTTAACCATTGTTTTTGAATTTGTACAATATTTTACAACCAAATTTGTTTTAAATTTTGTTAGAAAAAACAAACATTTTTATAAACAATGAATCACGGGTATTTGTTTTTGATTAAAATTGACATTTTGACAAGCAAGGCAACTGACTCGTTTTACTAAATTTCTATGTAGTTTGTGCACACGTTTTCCTTTCTTTCCTGCACTTCTCCCACCTCATTACGCATATAAATTAAATATGTCTCTGAAATACGTCGTACATCACTGTGCATCCCTTTGCAAAAGTGTAAGGAAAACAGCAAGTGTGATACTTGCTATAATTGGCAGCGTATGCTAAGCTGAAGTCACTGCCGTTAGTGCAACTACTACTGCTAGATTAGTGTTTAAGGAGATGCGGCACTCTACCTTACAGTTTGTTTTTAAATTTGTATTAAACACTGTTGTAGTTTTTTTTAGCTAAAAATCAACTCTGTAACATGGCACTAATTTGCATTTTTGCACCCTCACATCTGTCTTTTTGTCAACTTTTTGACTTTGAAACACCTAACAAAAAACAAACAGAGGAAGTTATTGTTTAGTATGCTAAGTTGTGTAGCAAACTTTGCACTTTAAAAAAACTAGTTAAATGCAATACTACACGATGTTTTAGAGATTGAAAAAACAAAATGCATTTTACATTTTGAAAATAATACATGATTCATTGCAGAAAACACACAAAAAAAGCATCGCTGTTATCAAACTATTAGCCTACATTAGCAAAAACTACAACACACAAACAGTGCAAGTGACCTGAGTGCAAACCTTACCTGTCCCGTTTAGTGATGTGTTACATGTTTAGTTCGTTTCTATTACCATTACTACTACTATTACCAACAGCAAACACAGTGTCTAAAAACGACTAGTGGCAACAACAGTAAGGTCGAGACTGTTGTCTATGTGCCAGTGATGATGATGATGGCGATGACAGAACGTGGCCACTGGAGAGAAGACACACACATACACACACACACCACTCGAAGTGACACAGTAGCAAGAAAGAGGTGATGGTACAGCAAGGCAGATGAATGATTCAGGTAAAGGACACAGACACAGATATATGGATAGAGGCTCATTTAAAATACGCTGTTATTGGCGAAACAGATGGGGGAAAGCAAGTGGGAGAATCGACATGCATTTGGCTTGCATTTGTGTCGTTATTAGCTTAGGAAAATGAGCCCAAAACGACATTCAGTGAAACAAGAAGGGGAGGCAGTGAAGGAGGCAATGAAGATGCCGAGCCAAAAAAAAGCCCCGCTACTAGACAAAGAGCTTGTAGTAGTAGTAATAGTGTTCCAGCGGACAACAACAACAACGGCAGAACAAGACAGGCTAAAGATATGTGTTGCCAATTTGGCCAAAATACAGTAACTCAGTGAGCACCTCACTTGCAATTTGTGAGTAGTGAGTGACGAATACCACCTCAAAACGGCTGCTGAAAAATAATGAATGTTTTTACAACAAAAAAAGTTGCAGTGCGTTTGTGAATTTGGCATTCATTTTCTGGCCCTAGAGTGCAGCTAACGGTTACACAGTGGCAATGTTTGGCGAGGAATAGCACGTCTACCAATAATACACATGCACACTGCTTGCTGGATGACACCACTGAACAGCTCAAGCAAAAACGTTCCAATCTGAGACAGAAATTGATAAATACAATTTAAGTTGTGTTTGCCAGTACATCAATGGTTGCAAAACCATTGATTGGTTTTTAAATAAATTTAATTTTTAATGTAAACATTTTTTTGTTAGTTTTATATTTTGTCGTATAACAGACACAAATTAAAAATTTTGATTTGTTTAGAGTGTTTAGTTAGTTTAGGGCCTAAACTTGCTACGATAAACAATACACAACAAAAACAAAAGATAATTTTCAAGTTCAGTTCATTTAAAAAGCAAAAACAAAAACATCAAATCGTTGTTTAAAAGTAGGCTTGACTGTTACAAAGCTAGCAACGGCGACCACCTGGTAATGATAATGACATCAAAATCAAGTTCACTGGGAAGAAAACTACAAAGGAAGGAAGGAAAGAAGGCAAAGGGTGAGTGAGAAAGTGTGAGTGATGACTGTTCCAACAACTCAGGCAGACTTTGAGAAAGTGAAAGATTGAAAAAGAGCCGCGGTGATGCTGACGCTGATGGGCGCCAAATATGGTTCGCTCACTGCCGTCAAGTCACCTGGCAGAAAAACTCATCGATGCAAGCTCATTTCTAAACAATGCAGCTAGGCGCTTTATGAAAAAATTTGCCTGTTTACCGAGCTAGCTTAGCTGGCTCAAAATTAATGTTCTTTTTTTCATTTGTTCTCTCTCTCTCTTCTCTCTCTCTCTCTCTCTGTCTCCATTTCTCACTTTCTCTGTCATCATTTGCATCATCATTACTATATTTAGTGGGCACGTCTAAATTTATCGACACTCATATATCGTTTCGTTAACACGTTTGTTTTATTATTCATTTTCTCTTTTACTGCCTGCTAATTTGTCCTCCCCTGTGCCCTCAAGTTGAGGTTGTTGAGGCTGTGGATGCTCTTGATGAGTTTTGATTTGCTCATCTTTTTTTGCAGGCAATTTTTTGTTTCATTTTTGACACATAATGTCAATTAGCGCATTATTTCCTCTTTTTGTTTTCTAAAATATTAGTTCCCTATTGTTAGCTTTAGGTAATTAAAGAAACTCAAACAACAGAACACATGCCAATTTGTAATTGTTAGTTTTGACGTTTTTTAGAAATTGGGCATTTTATCCTAATGATAAAAATGCCTATTTTTAAATTTTTGACAATAAAAAAATCAAAATTTTATTGATATCCAAGTTGGGTGTAAAAAAATAATTTTTTTTATTGACCGATATTGTGCAAAAAGTTTTGTTCTACTTTAGAAAATCATTTATGATACCAAAATACTAAAAAATAAACAAGTTTTGTTTTTACAAACTTTTGCTTATTTTTCAGTTTAACCGCTCAAAAATGTTATGTGTAAATCGGCAGTTACATTTGCACTTTAAGCGCACTCGCGCCCAGTTTTTCTAGTATCACTTGTTCTTACCGCACCGTTTATGCATTCATTCAGTCATTTAGTCATTTATTCAATCACTCAGCGCTCACCCGTTACGATGACAAGCGACCAATTTGTCAAGTGCAACTTTGCGGTGTCGCTTCGTCGCCCAATGAGCCCTCTATTGTATTCAACTGCAGGCAAACAAAATCTATTACTGCTTTTTACTTCGCACTGCTATCCACTGGGACAAATTGAATTAGTGAAACAGTGAGTGAGAAAACGAATCCTCATTCTCTCCCCTTACTCGCACCTTACCTAGTTAGTCGCCGGTGACTCTTAAGGAGCAAGCAGGCAGGCAGGCAAATTTTGCGTTTCAATGACATCCTCGCTAACTCTGCTAATAACGGCAAACACGTCTGTTGGTCTAGGGCAGCAATGGCGGTAGATGCTATTGTCTGAACGACTATCCTCTGCCAACGACAGTCTTATGAATCAGTGTGACTGACTGCTGACTGGCTGACTGCAATCGAGTGATTCAAAGTCATTCTGTAAGAGGCAAACACGGTGTTTGTGTGTGTGTGTGTTTGTGTGCTCTATTCCTTTCTCCTCTGTAGACAGTCAACAGACAAGCAGACAGAGGCCATAAATCGCCAAGTGTAGTGACTTGCGTGACACTGGCAGACGACTTGAGCCACTTTTTTGCGGAGGAAGCGACCGCCGCCGCCGTCTTAGCACTGTTTCAGAGCCGCTGAAAAACTCTCACTTTTTGTATTTGGAAAGGCATCTTGGAAGCGTCGTTCTCAGTCAGTTCTCTCTCCCTTCTTTTCCCTTCTTCTTTTTTCTTTCATTTCTTGGCCATCTCAGTTTGTATAAAAGCCAATTGTCGCCGATGATTATGGTGCAGTCTATCGGCAAAGTGCGTTCAGTGTGTACTTTAGAATTGTGGTTTTTGTAAGTTTGTTAGAGTGCCTTAATCAACATTTTAATTTGTATTTTGTGTTTTAATTTTTGTCAATTTTTCTGACGCTTACTTATTGATTACAACAACTAGATTGATTTGTGTCTAGACACCAATTCAGCTCAACTTAGTTTTGATCAAAAGAAGTACGGTTTCACTTTTTTGTTTATAACTAAAATAAAGTAGTATTGTCTGATCAAGAAGCAAAAGTAAAAAAGTTGCCTAATCAGCTAAACGTTTGATAACAAGCAACTTTTTTTATTTCTCTTTGGCTCAGACAAACCCACTTTTAGTTATAAAATGACTTTCATATAAACTAACAGCCCAAAAACCTACCATTTAAACCTTTAAACCAACCCAAATCTTGAAACGTAGGATGCGTTTCTTCTCCCCCTCGCTGGCCATTGGCCTCCTCTCTGCTGTGCTGTCTGCACGCCACCACCCCCTCCGTCCGCGGATACTACTTCTCCGAGTCGAAGGAGGACCTGGCGACGTTGGAGTCCACTCCGGCGTGTCCATTGTCTACCCCCGGCGGTGGGTCCGTCGGCCACCGAGGTGGAGGGAGCGCCCAGTGATGTGAAGGGAAGTGAAGAGGTGGCCACAGCACCACTACGACCACCACTGCACCACCGACTACCACCACGACCACCGCTACCGCCGACGCAGAGGCTGCCACCACCACGACGACGACCACTGCTGCGCCCACGACCACTGAAGCGTCCTCCTCAGAGAGTACTCCAGGTATGGCAACATTTGCTTGCGTCCATTGTCACTGTCTGTTTCTGCTAATCCCTTCTCCTATTCACCCTGATCCCTCTCATCATTACTCATAACACTCACACAAACACTCCTGTACACTACTTTTGTCCTTCAGGTACGTCTTCGAGCAGCAGCAGCAGCACTACCACTCCACCATCTGCCTCTGTGGAGGCTAATGTCAACCTTCCATTTGGCATTCGCGCATCTGCTTCTGCCTCCTCTGTTTCTTCTTCTCCGTCGGTTTCGAGCAGCAACAACAATGGCGGAGTGAACCGCCTCTGGCACTACAACTCCCAGGGCCTGAACACCACTCCATCTGGTTCAGTCCGGTCAGTTCCAGTTCTCGAGCCCTGCGCCGCGGAAGAACTAGCGGTGGCCTCACCGGAAGTGCCGCCTTTGACTCTGAGTCCGGCCTAGAGTCGATCAGTCGCCGGTCAGCGTTCGACCGGAAGCTGCCCTCTCAACCGCCTCCACACAAGCGTCTTTACCGTCGCCCACTGCTTCGACGACCACCACCACCACCACGACCACTTCCGCCGCCGCCTCCCCCAATCCCGTCTTCTTCCGTCGTCAGCCCATTCTGGCGGACGAGAACTCTGCCTCTTCGGAGATTGACGGCAACTCGTTGAGCAGACGCATCGGTTCGCCCACCATCGAGCCGTGGTGGGCTCCTTTGGCGAGTACCGAGGTCGAGGCGAATCGGAGCGCAACCTCTACTACCCTGACATCTCTCGCATTCAGTCGGCCAACTCCAACTCGGCAAACTCTGGTCTGCTTGCCGCCTCCTCCTCCTCTTCATCTTCATCCTCGACATCTGCTTCCTCTTCCGCTTCAACTGCTGCCAGCAACTCTGCCGCCTCTTTTGGTTTCAAGGGCGGTGCAGGTAAGCAGGGCAAACTGTTATGCACATTTTTTTGCTTAAAGTTATCACAATATTTGATTTGAATAGGCTTTCAGTCAAATCAGAACCTGTGGACGCAAAGTGAACGTTTCACTGCGCCGGTAAAGTCCGTCCGGAAGGTCGTCAAGACCAGCTCCCAGCTGCAGAATGAGGCCGCAGAGAAAACGACTTTCAACCGGGAGCCGGTGCGCGTTCGAGTAGTCGTACAAAAGCCACAACTTACCACTGGCTCATTCGGTGGCGTGAAGGCTGAATTCCAGAACAACTACCTCGAGCGACTGCAGGAGGCAAACAATAACCGAAAATCTCAAGCTACTGTTTCTACTTCAGCTGCAGCCGCCGCCGCCGCCTCAGCCTCCTCTTCGCAGTCCTTCTTCACCACGGCAGCCAAGTCCTCCAAAACCGTCTCCAAGTTCAACGAGTACGCCTCCAAGGCGACTGACTCATCGGAAAAGGAGTACGTCCAGGTGACCAACCAGTTCACGCATGCAGGCATTAAGTCACCGCCGCCGCCACCACCAAAGCCAGCGGCTGTGAAGACGACGACGTACGCCACCAAGTCGGCGGTGAAATCCGTCGTGCGACAGCCCGTTTTTGAGCAGCAAACCTATGATCGCTATGAGGTTGAGCAGGTACGCACAAAAAATGTGTTAAACATTGTCAAAATGTTAAAAACTGATTTTCTGAAATTTTTTATCTTTACTCTTTTTTACACTTTGTTAGCCCGAACCGGAGCCGTACTCGTACAACTGGCAGTACGGCGACGAGACCGGAAACGGCCAGTTTCGCCGTGAGGAGCAGGACAAGAATGGCGTCGTTCGCGGCTCGTACGGCTACACTGACGCATGGGGACTGTACCGCGTGGTGGACTTTATTGCTGACAAGGACGGTTACCGAGGTACTTGATGGAATATATTTGTTTATTAAATTTTACTGATGAAAATCATTCTTCCCCACATTTTCCCAACATCAGCCTCAATTCGCTCCAACGAGCCTGGTCTGGTGGAGCGCAACCCGGTGACCAATCAGGTGGATGCGCCGGCAAACATCAAGATCGCCGCCGAGGACACGCCACAGAAGGTGGTCGAGCTGATGCGGCTGACTAAGCCGAAAAAGGTCACCTACCAGTAGTACCAGATGTCATTTTTTCCGCCTTTTTCTTTATCTTCTGGTTTGCATCAACACTGATTTAGTTTCCATAAAAACGAAATTTACAAAAGTAAATTCTCAATGCCAACAAAATCTCAACAAAATCGCCTTTTATACTCACACTCAATGACACGCACTGCGTATGCTTTTAGACTGTTTTGTAACGTTTGTTGCCATAAAACTTGCTCCAATTTTCACAACATTTGATTCTCTTTCTATCGCTCTTGACTGTTGATATAACTTATGTAATTTTTTCAACTTTTATATTATGTTAAGTGAAAATTTAAATAAAAATAATTGTTGTGTTTGTTTTAAATTTAACATTCCATTGTGAAAAATAATTGAAAAGATATTGTTAAATTATTAAAAAAGTTAGTTAAAAATAAAAAATGGTTTTGAGTTTGAGTATAAAGAGAGCAGGCTGTTCAGACTGTTTGACGTGGTCGTATTGACTTTGTCGGCAAAGTTCAAAGGTGGTGAGTGTTCAGGCTGTTTTGGTGAGGCGACGTGAGTAGTGGAAGTGATGCTGTCCAGCGATTCAATGGGCGCGTTCTGCATAAACTCCGCCAGTGGCGTGTACACTGTCGCCGGAGTGGTGAAGTCTATTTCAGTGCTGGTAAGTGGGCCTTTTTCAATGCGAAATGCTGCTGATTTTAAGCCTTTCTTTGTTTGCTTTTTTGTTGGCCTATTCAGCTTTCGGTTGATCTCATTAATCATCGGGTGTTTTAGCGCTTCATGTGGCTCCAGAATTTCAGTCGTTTTGACCACTTTAACCATCTTGCTAAGGCTGGGCATGTTGATGGTCAGCTTGTGCGGACTGGGTGAACTGAAATCGGCCGGACCCTGGTTGACGGTGGAGTTGACCACGGTCACCTTGGAGCCACCGTTGGGCAGCTTTTCAAATGTTTGGTAGTTTTGAACAAAGGTCGTCGCTCAACTGCTGTCGTAGAGGAGTCAGAATCTAAGGTGTGCACTGAAGAAGCGGTGGAAGTGGTGAGGTGGTCATTTCTTCTTTTTCTGTTTTCGAATCATCTTTTTCTCTTAAATCTGCTTGTTTTTGAGGCGCTTTGTGCTGCGGTTTGTGATCAGAAGGCGCAAATGAGATTATCTGCGAGAAGGGCTGCTCATTAAGCAGCAGTGGTTGCTGCTGTTGAACACGTGGTCGGTAGAAGAAGAAGAAGAGGGGCTTTTGCTGCGAACAAGTGAGCTTGTTCCGGAAGTGGGAGTCAATCCTGGAAAGCTTGACGACGGGTTCGCCTCCACTGCATCCTGAAAGGTGAAAAGGTGCGTTTTTGTGGGCGCCGGCGAGACAATGGTAGGAAGGTAGGCGGGATCATGGGAAAAAGCCTTCACCGCATGTCGTCCGCCGCCCTCAGGTGACCTAGCTGGTGGTGACGACTGATGATGTTGTTCAGTCGCATTGCTGGGGCCGGGCCGCCGGCGGTGTGTTGATGATGTAGTGCACCTGCTCCACTGGATCCTCCAGCACCGGACTGAAGGCGGCTGAAAGCGGCAGTTTAACTGGCTGGCTTTGCTGGCTGCCAGAATTACTGCCGAAGCTGTTAAAGATGTTAGAGAGGAATCGACTGTTTCCGCCTGAGATGACTTGAGAACTGGACTGCGAACGTACTCGGCGTTGTAGGTGGAGGAGAGGCTCGGTACATTCGGTCGATGATTCGCGTAAGGACGCTTTCTCGCTGAGGTGGCCGAGGTGCTGGTGCTGGTGCTGGTGCCGCCTGCAGTGTGGCCACGCGTTTGGATTGAAGTTGAGCGTAAAGCTAGGCTCAGCGTCTGCCATCTAGAGAGGTTGAAACCAGTTAGATTACAAACAAACAAAACTGTAAAGGAATGATATTGTTTTTTGGTTGCATATATTACCGCTTTTGCGTGGTAGTTCATCTTCTTGAGGTACTGCTCAAAGAGTCTCGATTATTTTGATACCAGTGATGATCTGTCGGTTGATCTGCGCCAGCTCGTCGTCCAGCATTTCACTGCTTAGCGTCGGTTGGAGTACCTGTTTGAGGGCTCCGGTGGCAGTATTTGCGGTGGATGGGGTGGTCGTGGTGGTGGTCAAAACCGTGGTCTCCCTGATGGTGTTCACTGTCGTACAGTGGCGGCGTATCTGCGGCATACCGTAGCCGGCTTCAAGAGACGAGACAGACGGGTCGTCATTGGGCGGTGCTGATTGCTGCAGCAGTGCCCTCCTCACCCTCTTCAGACTCCTCCAGCACTGATGGATTGTAGCCATCCTGGTGGGGGTGGTGGTGGTGGTGATCACTGATGGGTCATAGTGAAGCTGAGATTGGGAGGAGCTGTGGCGCTCGCCGGATCAACTTCAGTGAACCTTTGCGTTCATTTGCCACCAGATTTATGTCACTATTTTTCTATCACCACTATTCTTTTTCATTTCTTTTCTAAAGTTTTCTTGGCGTTCTGGTTTGACCAGCGTCATCGGCGGTGCACTCTCTGCGGTGTAGTACACTTTGTGAATTTGAATCTTTGGCAGCTTAATTAGCGGAGTGGTGGTGATGGTGAATGTGGTGTGTGTTGATGGCCGGTGGGCGGTTTGGAGAGTCAAACAGAAAGTACCGTTTAGGTGGAAAAGAACCGATGGCGGAGTGGTCGTTGAGGTTGTGTGGTGGTCTCTTCTGTTTTTTGTGGTCATTGGTTTTTCCGCTTGTTGAATACTGCCAAAACTGTTGTGTTAGCTACTTTGTTTGGGCCCGCATGAGCACTGACAATATGCAGAAAAAAGATGATTGTCAAAGTAGGTCGTCATTTTTAAGTTGAATTGATAGATAAATTTTTGAAAAATTTTTACTAACAGCGACAAACAAGCTGCTTTGCGACAGTTTTTTAACTGTCAACTCTCTCAAAGTCACCGTTGTCACTATCGGTTTGTCACCACATAGCAAACTGTCGTCGCACCAAACACTGTCCATTTTACTAACGTCTTCTTCTTCTTCTTCTTCATGGGGTTTTCGACAATCTCGTTCACTTGACTCTCAATCCCCCGTTTTCCCTTTTTCTCTTTCTTATCGTTTTTCATTAAAAAATGCCCACTGCACAACTGCACCAAACACTAGCTGACTAGCTAAAGACACATTGTAATGGTAGCGGCCCGCGACAGTAGACCTGCGACCATTACTCACTGGCCAATTGATTGATTGATTGATTTGTCCGAATAGGCGACAGTACGACTGACTGAGCTAGCCTGTAAATGTTTGCAAGTAACGGCAGTTTCTGGGCGTCGGGCGGCAGTGTAAGGTGGGCCCTCCAGACAAAAGGTGGTCTTCGCCACGACGATCACACAACGATTACACACGACCAAAAACTGCACTACTACTAATTTCACCACCGCGGCTTTTTCTTCTCTTCTCCCTGTCCTTTTGCCGCAATCAAGCAGTCTTTTTGGGGTGCAAAAATGAGCCAGCACAGCAACAGCAAAAGCAACAAAGATGGCCGTAAAAATCTTTTAAAAGAGATAATCAAACGAAAACGCAGCACAGTGAACTGTCACCCTTGTTGACCGTTGTGCCTGCGTTTCACTCCGTCAGTCAGTCGTTCATTCATTCATTCATTATTCATTTACCTTCCCCCGCTTGCGTCGTGATTTTCTCCCGGCGAGCACTGAGTCTACGGTGTACTACTGGGTGATAATGGTCACCAATCGAAGATGGTGGTGGCAGTGGTGATCGAGACACATACATAAAGCACCAAAAAAAAAAAAGAAAAAGAAGAAGAAGCACAGTTTCACTGAGGGACGACAAATTGAGCTTTGAACTGATTTTGTTGGTCGCGCCCCAAACAAGGGAAATATGGCAACTTTGTTTTGCAGTTCTTCCCGACAGCAGCAGCAGTAGTCCATTTCCAAGTTCTTCTGTCACTGGTGACTGCCATTACCAAGCACACTATCGCGCACAATAATCGTCCTCGTGATGATGTCCCGTCACGTCGTTGGTAATTGATCTACGATCTCGCCGATGTTTTGTTTTTTAGTCAGAGCCCTTAGTCAGTAGGTGAGAAAACTAACAGCGAAGTGCAAAACTAGTGTGTGTGCTAACTTTTAGGTGGCGTCTCCTATTTATCTTCCTTCCTCGCCACAACTACCTGTTATTAATGACAACTTTATTTTCACTTGAGTAGAAACAAACACACACACACAATACTGTTTGAAAAAACACAACAGCTGGGTTACCTTGTTTTGTTCACAGACGACCCCAAATAA
>JAMZRA010000072.1:0-31160 GCA_024499935.1 Tyrophagus putrescentiae
TGTCGTCAGTGACCCCCTTAAAGGGAGCCTGTAGTAGTAGGGGCTCTTTCCAGCTTTGGCGCCCTGGTCTGTTTCCCTTTGGGGCCCATGCGATGGTGGGCCCGGGGCTGACGTGGCCCTTGCCGCGGTCGAGGCATCCCGGGCTGATTGTCAGCGAGGGTGAAAAAAAAGAGAGAGGCAGGGGCACGCACGATGGTAAATGTTTAATCGGGGAAAGGGAGAAGGGAAAAGGGAGGTAACGGGAAAAGGAGAAAAAGTGGTGGGGCCTCTCGGGGCGAAGGGGCCAAAGGGTTCGGGAGTCCAAAGACGGGGGGTTTGGGCTTTTTGGGCCCCGGGCCGGCAAGGGCCCGCATGATGGGCGCGCCGGGGCAGCCGGTCGGCTGACTTTTCTCGGTGAATGCTTCTCCCTTCGCTACCTAAACCGCTGGGCACCGCAGGCTTAATCCCTTCTACGAGGGTGGGAGCAGGGGTGGGCGGTGAGACGAGTGAGGGATTGCTCCTCTCACTTCACTCATCCATGCTCACAGGCAAGTGCTGAGACCCGGGCGGACTCAGCCACCCCGCCCACCCCTCTGGAGCCTTCTCAAATGGCTTCGTCAACCATCACCTCAAGGAAAATTCCTTGACAATGTATTTTATCATTAGGTTCATTCCTAATGATAGAACATCACCAACAGCAAAAAGAACTGAGGCAGAGAAGCGCTCAAGGCAGAAACCCGGGCGGCAAAACTCAAAGACTCGAAAAAGCCTTTGGGGCCCAACCTATTAAAGGCCAAGTCAAAAAATACGAGGAGTACGGGGGAGGGAATAAAGGGGGGGAAAACTGGCGGGCGGGCGTCGAAGAACCTACTTAAAAAACGATCGCCGTTCAGACGACCATGGCACCTGCACTAGCGAAACCCCACAACAATAGTCATCAACAAGCCTCCCCAAGAAACCCCTTGAACTGGGGAAAAGATCGGCTCTTTTTTTCGGCTTCTGGAAACGGCTGAAAAGTCATTCGGGAGTTAAATGTCAAAAAAACCGCAAAATTCCGAGCACTACACAGCGTTACTAACGACGCCAACCGCATTGCACGCTGGACACGGTCAACGAGGTGAAGGCCTACCTGCAAGAAAGTACACCTGGAGGCTGCCGTTCAAAGTTTGATAAAAAGAGTAAGGCAAAATGCGCGATGATACGATTCACCCATCTAAAAAACTAAAGGAAGTGACCCCCGAGCTGACCCGTAACGCAACCGACTTTGAACAGCCTCGAGCAGACCCTTCGACATGCTGTGGGGCGCCTGACTCGTAGGCCAGACGACTTGAGGGGAAAGACAGACGGCGGGCGAGAGCGGGAGAAGGTCGAAAGATTCTCCCCAAAAAAACGGACCTCTTTCTTTCTGGGAGCTAGCTCCGGAAACACACAGCACAAAAACCTTCAAGAGATGGCATCGAGGAAGGGACCTTTGCAACAAGCGATACGCGGAGCCAGAAGGGAGATGATTTTCTGGGGAGGAATTATGTAAAGGTCCACTCTTTGCTTTTGCCCAATAAAAAAATGAGATGTACGTGTTGTGAAAGATCAGGAGATGTTCACCCTTGGGGCGAAGTAAGCCCAGTGTGAGGTATTGTCGGCGAGCGTGAAGCAATATAACCCGTAGACCCAAAATCTTCTTCAAAAAAAACACCCCAAAGAAGCCCCCACTACCAACTTGCAATGCAAAGGGCCAAATCAAATACAGCTCGGGGGCCACACTCATTGAGAATGGGAACTCTTCTCTTTGGGGCAGAGCTTAAGATAAAGAACCACAGGCCCCTCCCAGGGCTGAAAATAAGATGGCTTGCCCTCGAACTAGGTCAATGGCTCTGGGGCCCGGGAGATTTTTAAAAATAGAAGCTCGGTATTCAAAGCAAAACAACATCATTGCGAGCTCAAAACCAATATATCGGCTCATCAAGTTAAGCCTTCAACACTCTGGCGACACTTGAAAGGGGACCCAGAGGTTCTCAGGAGAGAGGGCAAAGCCCATCCTGCCCGAGCGAAAACATGGGGATTGTGCCGACACCTGGAGAGACAAGATCCTGAAAAACGTCATGAGGGGAAGGGGCCTCTGGGGTCTTAAAGTCGCAAAGGTATCCAGAAGGGTTTTTCTGCCGCACTGAACAACACAAAGAAACACATCAAGCATTGCAACAGTTGCCAATGCCAAGCAATACGAGCCTTTTTCGGTGGAGATGTTTGCGTTAAAAAGCATGATGTTTTTTGAAAGATTACATCTTGATTTGTGCGTCCTCTGACAAGTCCTAGGGACAGACACACATAGCGGTTCTCCAACTCGTTCTTTAAGGGGCTGAGCAGCCCCTGCCTTACACAAAGCATCGACCTCTCGAGGGCCCTACGGGTTCTTCCTCCGATTCGGAACGCCGGGTATTAAAAACCGGAGGCACACAGATTTCCGGAATAAAATTTGAATTTTGCCGACAACGGCAGTCGAGCACCACATCGCTTCAGCATACATCACCAAGCAATGGCTTGGGCAGAACAGAAACCCCCGCTGGGTAAAAACTTCTGAGGACGACGGCTCGAAAACCAAAAGGAGTGGACCACAGTTTGTTGCCTGGTATGGCAAAACAAAAAAAAAAAACCCCCCTGACGACAGGTGCACCGTTTTCCTATTTGGCTGGGGAAAGACGACTGAATGTTTGTCGTGTTTTTAAAGTTTGGGGGAAAAAAATTGGTCGATAGGTCCTGGGGTCCGAAATTAAACGTACATTTACGTTTAAATGTAACAAAAATCGAACTCATCTTTGAGGTCGATATCGGAAGTACTTTTGAGAGTACGGGTCGAAAATGGTCAAATCAAGATGCCCGGGTAACTTGGCCTGGAAAGCAATCCGAAGTCACGGGTGCGGGGGGCCTTAAAAATCAACGATGACAATTTTGATGAATGAGAAGAAAAACAGAAATCAATTTCACCTGGAAGTCATATGGGGAGTAGTTTGGATTGCGGGTCGAAAAAGGGTTTCCAATCGCAATGACCGTTACTTGAGCCTGGAGAAAAACCCTAGGTCGAGGGGTCTTGGGGGCCTTAAATAAACGTAAAAGTTAATGAATGAAAGAAACAAGAATCGAACTCACCGGGAAGGTGATATGGGGAGTATTTGGGATTCCGGGTCGAAGGGGCCAAATCGCAGATGACCGTGACTTGACCTGGAGACATCCCAATTTGAGGGGTGCCGGGGGGCCCTAGATTAACGAAACAGTTGTATGAAAAAAAACAGTGACCCATAAAGTGGCCAAGCGAGTTTAAAAGACCGAAAGGTAAAAAAAGAGGTCCACTGAACCACCAAACCGGACAACCTCCAGACCATTTGAGATTTTCGAGATTGTAGCCGTCTTCGGTCTTGAGAGGGATGAAGAGCGGCTTGGTGCCCATGAGATTTGTTTATGCTGCATAAAACTTTGCAGTGCCGAAATGCTCACCTGTATGTAACCCTTCTGCGAAGGGCTCAACATTCGGGGGAGAAAGCGAATCTCACATGTAAAAAAACATCACTTCATCCCACCTATCAGCACTTGCCCCACGGTTTATTCTAACAATATAATCCCTTGCCATCTTCCTTCATTCTTCAGCGCCGCACCACTTTCTTGCCCAACTCCCAAAATTCGAAAACAGTGGCCCAGTTCCCCCTAGTCCCCTTCATTTTGTGAGCAGGGAAGGTGAAAGTGTAAGTTACTTATAGCATCAATAGTTTTCTGTTCCCTCTGCAGAAGAGCAGTGGCCCAGAATCGCCCGGTGACAACCTTCCCCCTCCTTAGGCAGAGAACTGTCCATTGGGAATCAAGAAGGCAAAATAAAGCTGACTTGTACTCAGTGAACTTTTGTTTCACAATGGCGACCTGTGGTAGCGTTAAATTTTCCCGACTCAGGAGATAAAGTTTTCCTTACAGCCTCCTTGTGCGATGCGAACGGTCTTTTATCACCCGTGGGCGCAAGCTACCACACTACCCTGCGAGCTTATCTGAGGCCTCATTTTCCCCCCTTTAAAACCCTCTTCACTCTTCTTTTCTCAAAACCTTTTGGAAAACTTCTTTACCAACAGAAACACCGCCGCCGGTTTACTCCCGATTGTCGTGCCTCTGGGGCATATTTTCCCCTGCCCAATATACGCCGTGGGCCCTCAAAAACGCCTGCTAAACAAAAAACTGAAGAAGTACATCGGGGCCCCCCCTATGCGCAATCAAAACCTTCTAGAGAAGGGGCCCGTGAGTTTGCTTTTTCCTACCCTTTCCCCTATAAAGCTTACGAAGCAAGGCTCTCTTCGTTGGCCCCTCTTTTGGTTTTCACCATTCTAACCTTGGGAAAACACCTTGATTAGTTTTACTTGTAGCTTTTTAAACCGACTTAAATAACCCCCACTTTCTTTTGGGTGTCGCCCATTCATCATTTCATTGTTCCCCAGAACTACTCCCTGTTGGGGCTTTTTTGTCATGTTCCCACACAGCTAAGTGAAGCGGGCTTGTCCAAACCCCATCCCAAGTAGGCCTCCTTCAAACCTACATCCATTCATCGAATGATCACTCACTTGTCTTTAAGTGAGGTGACTCGATCAAGTCGAAGTTGCTGATGTGCAGAATTGGGGGCATGCTGAAGACCCGATCCTTTCTAGAGTCCCATGATTGCACAGCTTTGGGAAACCATGAAAACCTCATAGGTCGGCATGACCTTCACAAGACAGTAGGATTTTCTCCTACCTTACTTGTAACTTATAAATTTGGCATAATTTGTAATCGAAGTTTATAAATTTTGAAGGACCATTCCTTCTCGAAGCTGTCTTTATCATCATCATCATTTGATTTTCTAATTTATATAATGAAACGACATTTCCTCTCTACAACTTTTTAATGACACCCAGTGATGAATAAAAGCTTGAAAACCAAACTGTACTTTTTTTATTTGTTATTGATTAATTTTTGAATGACAGAAAAAGAAAGAGAAATAAAGAGATTTTTAAAAATTTAAAAACAGAAAATTTAAAGTTGTGTTGTGTTTGTTTTGGTTGTGGTTACTGGGGGATGCATTCTTTGAAGATGTTTTTTGGGAGATATCTTTTCATTGTAAAAGTTTGCTCACAAGGGCCACTGAATGGCCGATGCCGTTGTGAACTGCTGGTGTTGGGTGAGAGCAGACTAAATCCCCCAAATGCTTTACAAAAAACCGTTCATTCGTGGGGCCATTGGTATGCCAGTGTGCACCGATTTTTGGTGTCTCTTGGGGTTTTTCCCCTTTCCCCCCCAAAGGTTTGGAACAGAGGGGGCACTGGTGGGCGGGTCGATGCCGGTGTGCACCACCTTTTTCGGTGTCGCTTCAGAGTACTTTTCCATGCAAATGCTCGCGAGCAAGCCGTACACTATGAACCTTATTGCCGTGTGCCACGACTTGATGCCCTTCAGATAAGACTTCCACGCAAATGCTTGCAAGCAAACCGTACACTTTTTAGCCTTATTCCCGGTGTGCAGCACTTGATGCTTGTGGGACTATTTTACTTTTTGAAAAACTTCGAGCACGTCGAGCATTTGTTGATTTTGGGGTGTCAGAGTGCACCAGCTGGTTTTTGCTTGAGATGAGATGGAAATCAAAGCGTTTGTCGCCTGCTGACACCGGCAGTTTTTAGCTCTTTGGTTTCCCTGAGGGCGACCATTCAGCTGCTGTTGTTTTTGTCGTTGTTGTCGTTCACCAAATGATATGCACCAGAGTTTGAGCCTCTGGCGGTGACCACTGGTTCGGTGTTTTGCCTGCATTCTAAAAGGGAAAAAGTTCAGTTAAAGTGTATAATAGGTGAATGAAAAACAAAGATTACTGACCACTGAATGCTGTCGCTGGAGGAACATAGTCCTCATCATTTCAGTGCTGGCACCCCGAGTCCGCGTTGTCCGCTCTTTTTGACTCTCACTGCCTTCACTTCTTTTATTGGCATTCTGTACTGCAGATAATCATGTTCCAAATGAAATGAAACGCTTTATCATACATATGAATTGGCAGATTCCCTTCGATCTTCAGTTTTCACCACAGATTCTACAACGGTAATATGAGTTAAATGAAATGTGTAACATTAATCATCCACTTACCATTGCCTGTTGACTGTTCACACTGTTTTCCAAAGCGTAGCAATCAGTCTCCGAATCATCCTCTTCTTTCACTACCATTTCCCTCGGGTCACCTCTTCTTCTTTTTCTTTCACACATCAAACTCATCGTACATATCAGCAGCTCCGGACGCTTCTCTCATTTTGAACATTTTCCTTCAACAACAAATGGTAAAAAATTTTCAGTGATGCGCAGCAGAAACGAGAAGACGACGAGAAACACGAAAAGCGACTCAATCACTAAAAACAAAAACAAACAACACACAACTGAGCGGGCACACTGTCTTTGTCCCTGCTCTTCGCTGTCCACAGTGCTCTTCTCAGGCCCTAGAGCGATCGAGCAAAAAGGGACCGGTTTACTGCAATGGCAGTGGGAAATAAGTGCAATTTGACTGATCTTCTCGAAGGCTGCTTTTGAGGAGAGGAGACTGCTACTGTTCCCCAAATTTCACTGCACTGCCAATGATGTGCCTCTCTCTTAACTAATACTGAGCCAACGACATGAGGCCACATTTACGACTCTTGTGGCATGTAAGTTTTCTTTCGGAGTGACAAAAGGCTTCTAGAAAGTTTCTATTTTTCAGAAATTTGCCAAAAAATTGCTGCCTTTTTTATGAAAAGATTCTGAAATAAACACCTTAACCATGAAAAAACATAGGTGAAAGCACTAATGACCTAGTTCCCCCTTTTTTCGGTATTCTTTTTTGTTCCTTCTCAATTTCAGCACTTTATCAGAATCAGGTGCAACACTAACAACAGAAAGACTGTAAACTGAGCAAATATTAAAATATTTCATTAAACAGTGAGCTGTCTGATGGTGAGAATTCGATTGACCTCTCTTCCTCAGTGTCTTTATGACCTCTGGCTCTGGTGCCCCTCTAGAGTCCACACAGTGGACGATGAAAAAGGCCCTGTGCTGCTCTTTAGAGCAGATCTTCCCTTTCCCTCCTCCGATTGACCGTTACCATTGAGAGGTGATATCGGCCGAATGGGAACAGGCAAAGCGAGGAGCAGCTCCCCATACTGCACAACAGAGCTGAAGTCTGGTAAGGTGATTTGCCGCCAAGCTTCACCACCCCTTTCGCATCTCTACGGCTGCATATTGCTCACTGTGCCTTTCTAATCAAGCGATCGCTGTCCCTCAACGCAAACATTTTCCCCCTGACAAAAACAAACGCCACACTGTATCCCTACCCAACCAACACTGTGTTTTGGCCGACACCAGACCTAACACTTTCACACTGACACGCTACACTTTTCCCCTTTTTTATTTTCGTCACCAAAACTGCACTTTTCCACCTCGTGATCATTGGGGTGCCCCCCCCCCTAATGCTGACCAAAACGAACCAAGAGGCGAACCCTATCTCCATCACGTAGGCAAGTTTGGGGGCCATAGTCCTCGAGTCTGACCATCTCTCCCTCACGGGTTTTTCCCCATCTGTTTCCACTGGTTCGATCACGCCATCGACTTGCTGAGCTGATGCCGCTTTATCGAAATTAACCAAATCTGAACGGAAGTGCCTCTTCTGTGGAAGCTTCTCGAAGCTTGAAAGTATTTCCGCATCAGCAGTTTTTGGCTATTTAAAGCAAACGGAAATTGCCTGAAGAAGACCAGTTATGACCACATTGCTCAAATCCATCATCCTTTAGGATCTGACACAGCTTTTGTGCCAGCAGTGGGAGCCTGCCGAATACCGTACAGGCTTTTCAGCAGTCACCAGACTTTGCGTCCATCCTTGATCTGTCTGCGGGCTGCCGTACAGCTCTCGGTCCACGTCACTGTTCAGAAAGCAGTCTTGACGTCTACGTGATGCACTTTCATGCCACTGGCAGCAGCGTGTGCAGGAAAGTGCGCACCGTAGAATGAGAGACGTTGGAGCAAAATTTTGTCAAATCAGTCCTTCGAGCTGCTCAAAACCACAATGACCACACGACCTTAAAACGCTTAATGGTGTTATCCGCTGAGTTGACTTTCATGCTTAACACCCACCGAGTGGTGACGCGCTTTCTTTTCATCTTTAGCTTTCCTTCAATCCACATCTTCGTAGACGCCTTCTGGAGAGTGATCGCGTCACTTCTGCAATGGCCCTCAAGCCACTGCTCGTCTCAGGTGATGCCATCGCTTCTGAATAGTTGTGCGGCCCCTTCACTCCGGAACAACCACACCAGCAAAGCTCTCCTGTGAACACCGTCTCGAGTTCCCCCGTCTGGCTCTGTTGTCGTACACAATCAGGTTGCCTTGTTCAAACATAGCTTTTCTGTTGGGATCTATCTGAAGACGAGAAGGCGGGCGACGAGCTCGAGTTGGTGTATCCGAGGTGATCACAGGAGAAAGTTTGTGGCTGTGCCGAGCAGAGAATGGCGACTGAGTGATGACGGTGACTGTTTGCTCCGGTGGCACTTCTGCCTCTTCTTCTTGCTGCTTTTTTTGGTTTTTTTTCTTTTTCTTCTTCATCACTTTGGGCATTTCGAACTGTGGCACAAAATTTACGTCAGCTTTCACGCCTGCGAAGGAACGTTTCCACCACAATTGGCTGATTTCCCTCCAAAATTTGTCCTCTTCAATAACTTTAGCATTGCACGTTTTGACCCTGTCTTGTTTTGCGGGTTTTCGTTGCGGTCCCTTTTCATGTCCTCCTGGTAACCAGAAATCTCTCGAGTACCATTGGCTCTATTTAGAAACGACTCTCTTTGCACCGGGTGCTTGTAAAGAAACGTCAGCGCTTAAAATGGACGGAGTGATCAAATCCATTTCCCGGTTTAAATATTTCTCAAAATTGTTCGACTTTGGATCAATCGAGTGCGGCTCACGTTGTACGGGGTGCGCTGCAATCCGCACTGTTTCAGGCCAAACGTTTCAGGCACTGGCCGCTGATCAGTTAGTGCGGGCAATGTTGCGGATCGACTGAATCGATCGCCCCACCAAACTCCATTCGGGCTGTGACTGTGGGGGGTTGGACAACCGCGATTGACCGTTATCACAAGGTAACTGGGTAACTCCCTGAGGTGAGTTCACGACCTGGTCAGTGGGCACTGCTCCCCTCGTACCACTGCACTGGCTCTCCATATTTTGCGATACAATTTTAAAGCCAGTAATGCCTGATCCGTCCTTTACAATTACACTGCGATGTGGCAATTCAGTCGTCGAAAAAAAAAAACAAAGACCGGGCGACCATCGAAACCAGTGACAAAGCGCTAGCCAATCCATGTGAACCACTGCAGAGGTCGTAAAGCTCGGAAATTTTACTGCGAACGGAAAGGCCCCTTGTTTTCATTTTTTCCCCCTTTTTTGCGGGTCGCAGTGACCACCAGGACCCCAACACCGGGAACGCTAGTACTCACGGGTTCATTTTTTTTGTCCCGGGGGTTCCCAATCGTCGGGCCAATCTCTGAGCCTTTACTCCAATAGAGATTGCCTGATTTCTGGCGTTGGTTCCTCAGAACCAAGCAATGGCGTACAAATTGCCTACGCGCGGCACACAGCTAGCACTTTTCAACCAGACATGATGTCTCTCCAGCTTGATCAAAAAAAATTTTGTAGTCACAGTTAGAAAGTTTGTTTACTGAGATGAAACCTTGTTTCAGCGAATTGACTGCTTTCACATCCTTCAACTTTATTTGAGGTCTTCACTGTAGAAAGTCACCCAACCTTTCACGTAGCTGTGCTGCCCATTTGGCCATAGACACGTCAAAACTTACTCCCCTTTAAGTTCTCAAAAGAACGGTGCCATCACAAAAGGTCAGTAGCACCGCTGTCCAGCACAAAAATTTGCCCAATGTCGAAGTTTGCCATTGGCTATCATTGGGGCACATGATATTTGCGAATTAGTTATTGATTCCTTAGCACATTTCAGTCAACCTTGCTGGCACATGAGTCGACACTCACGGCTCGATGCCCGGCAATTGTTGCAATTGAAGCATTTTTCCTCCAAAACGAGCGGGTTTTTTGGTCACAGCTTTTAAATTCTAGCTTAAAGCTTTGATTGGGCCCCGAAACTCCTCAACTTGGGCTGCTCTTTCTCCTTTTTCCACTTTTCACCTTGCTTGCCACACTTTGTGTTCTTCATTGATTTTTAAAGGCTTAAACACATCACGCATCATGTTATAACTTTACTTAAGCACAGCAAAGGTTGTATCCCCGAACACCAGGGTAACCACCAATAGGCTCTCCTAAATCCGCTTTCCGAGGCACTTCGCGTCCTTGACTGTCCTCCCCACAGATACTACGGACCGGTCCTCAGCAGGTCAGGTACTGTTTCCTTTTTACCTTGGCCGTCAAATTGAAACCAACCCTTCTCGCGCTGAACCTTGTGGGCCCCACAGCCGGGCCCGACTCCCGAGCCCGGTCATTAAAAACTCCAAAAGCTTCAGGGACATTGCGGACGTTTCCAAGAGAACGATCTTCTCCTTTCACCAACAGGGCCATAACGATGCTCATGGCTTTGTTGTTGTCAGCCTCACCCGGGCGTCGGATGGTTTTTTCCAGACCGCAGCTAAAAGTGCGGTCTTCCAGAGCGATCCTTCTAAGGGCGGTAATTAAAGCCCATTTTAAAGCATTTTGCCAACCCTTGGCTTCCCTGGCGACCCGGCCTGATAACTTTGAGAATGTAAAAAAGAAGTTTAATAAAGATAAAACACTGCCACTTGGTTAAAAACCCTTGGCAAAGTATAAATCACCCTGCTTCAATGGAAATAAGTAACAATAAAGAGACAATTAAAAACTTTTAGCAGGAGAAATCCATTGTTCACACAGTGAAACCCGCCACCGAACAAAAACCAGCATATAACAACACATACAATTTTTTTTAGCCCAAGAAAAAAAAAAAAGAAAGAAGAAAGGTTTAAGGAGCGGATGATAAATTCTAGTTTAAGTCGATGCTGAAAAAAAAAGAAACGAAGGAATGAGAAAGGAAAAATTAATTTTTGTCCATGGAAGTATGTGGTGTGTTGTGTGTGTGTTGTCGGGCTTCATTTGAGGGGCACGTAGAAGAACTCCGTCGTGGCCGAGTGGTCGAGGGCACAACGTCCTTAATTCGGGGCAGGATCCTAGGCCGTCACATTCGCAGCAATGAACATTTCCTCATGGAAGGTGTTTTCACCTTCTTCATCTCGCCTCCGTCCTCAATGTATTATCCCTGGCTCGTTGGCGAAGGGCCTTTTTCCGGTGTTCAGGCAGCTCCACTGCAGCCCTCCATGTCAAACGACCAACCTGTTGCCGAAGTTTTTTCGCTTGATCAGGAGCCCCCATCGCCCCTTTTCCTTGTACTCTTCAAACACGTGAAAACCCCAGCGCTGCGGGCCCCCGGCCCGTTTCCCCCCAACTCGAACTTGTGGCAGCTCGGAGGCAGCTCTCTTTTGGGCAGATCGGCCGTGTCTACCATTCCCAGGGGTTTCCCCCTCGTCCAGGGGATGATCATCTGCAATTGGAGAGTTTTTAAAGAAAATGTGTTTTGAAGTAAATGGCAGCCACCACACTTCCCCTCGGTGCGCAGGTGTACAGGCTATTGCAAAGGCGGGTTCGCCGTCTTTCTCTGATCTTCATCCTCTATTTGCTTTTCGCCGTCGTCTATTTGGGGTTCGCCGTCGTTCTCTGATCGTTCATCCTCTATTTTCGTTTCCAAAAGCATAAGACTTTCTTTCCACAGGGCGATCACTTGACCTCCCTGAAGGAGCGCCTCTGGATCAAAACCATCGCCTTTAGCCCCCTCTTAGGCCACCCAAAATGCCCAAACCTCCAAGGGGTTATCCTCCCGTTTTTATCCAGTTTCGGTGTCCACGATAGGTGCCCCAATTTTTCGAAAGGGGTTTTTTTCTCCCCAAAAAAACCTCCTTCCTCTTTTTGCGCTGAATCGCGCTTTTATAAAAACTCTCTTGGGGCCGGTTCAAAGCGATCATTTATAAAAAAAATAATACCTCATCAGCTCCCTTCAAAAACCCCCTTTTTATTTGATCCCCTAACAAAATTCCAATTGATGCGGGGCGCGGGCAGCGATAAAACCTTCAATTGAAAAAGGGGAGCACTTGAACCCTTCTCAGTGGGGCACAAAGGCGGCGAAAATCAGTCGACCTTTCCAAGGGCCTTCTTGGCCAAAGTTCCCCCCCGCAACCCTTTTTCAGGCTCTTTGGATGTCCTTTTTTTTGGAAAATGATGAAAAAACCCAAAAAAAAAGGGGGGAACAGCAACCCATAGGCTGTTTTAAAAGGGAACCTCGCCTTTAAATCCCAGTAATCTTTTCCCAGCCTTTCTTCTTTTTTTTGTTCTTTTTCTTTTTCTTCCTCGACGTGGGGGGGCCCTCCTTAAAACCTGTTCCCCTTTTTCCTTTTTTCCTTTTTTTTTTATCATCACCACCCCCGTTTCATCAAAAGGTGCTTTTTTATCTGGCACTCCCCTGTTTTTCCGTTCATTTCGCCCTTTTAAATTTAACTGGAAGGGGGCAAAATTTTTTTCCCCAACACACGCTGTGGCCCTTTGTATCCTTCGCACGTTGTAAAAAGGGGGTCGTTTTTCGGCGTCCCAAAAAGACCCAAATCGGTACTTTCCGCCACCTGTACGGCCATAAAACTTTGGGAGGGTAAAAAAAGAAGGGGGTTTTAAAAATTTGGTAAAAAAAGTGGTTTGGAAAGTGAACCAAAGTGCCCCTTAAGGGGTGGGGCCCGTTTGTTTTGGGGCAGCAAAGGAAATTTTTGCCGTCAAGGGGACAATTTTTGGGTTTTGGCGAGGGGCCGGGCAACTCGGGGGCTTGCCGGGGGGGCTCACACTTCGGGTGCGTGGCCATGCTTTTGGCTGGGTTTTTTGTCACAATTTTTTGTCACTTGGTGCGAGTGATGCCACTGAGGATGCCATTTTCCCCTTTCCTACCGCAAATTAGGGGGGTCTTGGGGGGGGGAAAATCGGCCAAAGGTTTCTTCCTTCCTGATCGTGAAAGGGGGATCCGAGGGCCGATTGATGCCAAAGCGGAAAACCCTTTTTTCCGAAGCTTGCAGGGGCGTCGATTTAAACACAAATGGGCGCCACAGACAAACTTGAAAACCCCAGGACAATGAAAGATTGCAATGGGGCAATGCGGCGGCATTTGGGGGGAAAATGCCACGCGCGCAAAACCCCATGCCGATGCAGCACTACATTTGTTTGGGGCCCCCTTTTGGGGTTTGGCAGGCACAGGCGGGCACCCCCGCTTTGTGCCACGGATGCAACCACACCACACACACACCAACACTCCCCCCTTCCCCCTTTTCCCTCTCTCTTTCCCCTTTTTTTTCTCTTTATCTCCTCACTTCTTTTTTCTCTTTCCTGAAACGTTTCCTTTTTTCCCCTCAGCACGCAGCAGCACAAAGCCCATAAATTTTCCTTTTTTACGATTTCCCCTCACCACAGCGCACCCCCACACACAATTTGTTTTTAGCCCAGCGGGAGTACGGGTTACTGCCCCCCCGGGTCTCGCCCGGCCTTTTGTAACGCCCCCCCCCCCCCCCCCCCCCCCCAAGGGGGCTTTAATTACACCCCTTTAAAACATAATAGACCCCTTTTTTTCCTGCCCCAAAAAAAGGGGGACAAAAATAACACTCCCCTGCCTCTGGAAACAACTGGTGGGGAAAGGGATTAAACCCCCCCGGGCCCTCATGGTAGCTTTACAACACGTGACCCCTTTTTTTCCTTGACCTTCCAAACCCATTCTTTTTTCATTTAAGTAAAAATTTTTGGGAAGCAATGGGGGGGTCAGAGGGGTTCGTCCTTTTTTTTCAGGGAAAAAAAGCAGAAAAAGATCACCTTTTGATGATAAATTTTTTGTAACATACTTTGTCAACCCCAAAAACTCTGTCGGGGTTTAATTTCGGGCCCCAACATTTTTTACTACTAAACATTGACAAAAAAAAGTTTACAGCCTTTTCTGCTTTTTTTTGCAGGATCCCTGTGGGCAACAAGGGAAATTTTGGAAAAGATGCTGGTCATTTTTCCCCCCTTTTTCTCCATCAAATTTTACCCCTAACAATTCCGTTAACCCGAACAAAAATCTTTTCCCCGGGGTTCCCCCAGAAATGCAGGGGAAAATTCCCGTTACTTTTTAAAAGAAACAAAGTGGGTTTGGACAAAGGCGGGAAACCAAAACGGTGAAAAAATTTTTTTCGCTGCTTTAATATGATGGGAAAAATCAAATAAAAAACAAATAAAAAAACAAAATAAAAACCCTTTTTTCTGTTTCTACTACTACACTACTTTTCTACTACTACTGGATTTTGGGAAAATTTTTATTTAATTGGGTTTACAATAAAATTCTAAATGACTTTTGGGGAAAAAATTTTGAAAACGGGAAAATTTGATAAATTGGGGCTACCTTGAGTGATCAAACCCAAACAAACATTTCACCAATCGTCAAAGCGAAGCAACTGTGGCCCGGGGTGTTTTTTGCAAACCCCGGGGAAACTTTCCTTTATTTCATTTCCCCTATGTGTGCATTTTGGGGGCCAGCACTTTAAGGTTCTGTTTTCCAGACCAAAAAAACAAAACCCCCCAAAATCCAAAAGCGCCCCCCGCTTAAAACCCCCCCCCGGGTTTTTCACCACGGCAAAAGTTTTTTTAAACTCCGCTCTCGATCCCCCCAAAAAAAACCCCCAAAAGCAATCTAGCAATTTTCAGTTTTTTGTTCTATTTTTTAACCCAGCACAATCACAACAAATTTGCAGCTTGAAAAACTCCCCCTCATTGTGCAGAAAAACAACAACCCCCCGTGCCAAAAAAAACCCCCCAAAACCCCGGGGCAGACCAACTTCATTTTCACTTTTTTTCCCCCAGCTCCCCAAAAAACCCGAAAATTTTCCCCATGACCAAAATGGGCGGGGGCCCCGCATAAAATACCTCGCCCCGCTACTCACATCACTAAAAACCCGACGTGTGTGTCACATAAAAGATTTTTGGGGGGATTTTTAAACCTTCCCAAAATTGGGGCCCCAACCCGCCTGAAAACCCCCCTTCCTCCCCCCCATCTTTTTTAAATTTGGGGGGGTTTTTGGGAGGAGACCACGAGATCACATACTCTTTTGGGGGCCCAAAAAAAAAATTTAAGCCCCCCCGCAAGAGATCGCCCGGGAAAACAGTCCCAAAACCCCTGACCCCCTTTTTTTTAAAAAATTTTTTGCCCGCAGCAGGGGGCCCCCAACTGTGGCCCCAAAAACCAAAAAGGGGGGGATCGTCCCCCACGACAAACCGACCAAAAACCCCCCCCCAAACCCCCTTTAAAAAACTCATCGGTCTAATCTACGGGCGCATTTGGCTCAACCTTGAACCCTTTTTTACCGACGACATCGTCGTTAGGGATCCTTTTTTTTTGTACCCCCCTTTTTTGGGGTCCACTCCCCCCAAAGGGGTCACAGCACCAATAAAATTTTTTTGTACAATTTTTAGAGAAGAAAAAAAAGCACAACACAAAAAAACCCCCTCTGGAAAAAAAATTTTTGGAGGGGTTTTTTTCAAAAAAATCCATTCAAAAGGCCAATACTTTGTGCACCCCCCCCCGGCTAAAACCCCCAAATTAGAAAACAAAAAAACAAGAAAAGGGTCGTTTAAAACGGCAATGAAAGCCTCATAAAATAGGCCGAGCAAGCATACGCAGCGGGGCCAGGCAAACCATTGCCAACTTTGCAAACCCCTTTCCCCAAAACCCCCCAATTTTTTGGGGAACGTCTCCCCCCTACCCATCATTTTTGTGGTCAGATGGCGGGGGAAATACCCAACTTCGGTTTCTTTGGGGGTCACGGGGGGGAAAAGGTTTTCCATTCCCCGGGGCTCCCCTTTTAAAAAGGGTAAAAACGGGGGGCCCCCGGCCCTTTCCCCCTTTTTTTTCCGGGGGCTCGGACTTTCCCCCCGTCGACAGACATGGGAAAAACCCTTTCCCCAGTCAAAATCGCAGAGGGGGGGCAAAACGCCTCCCTTTTTTTTTGGGTTTGGGTTTGAAGAGGGGGTCCCCCGGTTTTCCGTTCACATCATTTTTTCTTCGGCCCCCCTACTTCCCCCTTCCCCTTTTTCGCATCATGTACAAACTGCTGAGTGGGGGAAACAACTGAACCCACGGGACTCCAGAAATCTCCCCCTCCCTTTTACTCATCAAAGATCTTTTTTTTGTCGACATCTTTTGCTCCTTCCCCCGCAGTTTTTCCCGAGCAGATTGGCCACCCAAAACCGAAAAAGGCCCACTTAGCGAGAAAGGGGGGAAAATTTTGGGGAAAGGGGCCCATCAACGTGAAAAACTTTTGAAAAGGGTCACCCAAACAGCAGAAAACCTAAAATTTTTGGGGCCCCAAAAAAGGAGCGTTTTCCCGGGGCACTTTCCCTTTTTGCAGATCTTCCACTTCAAAAACGAGCCTCTACCCCAAAACCCAAAAGATTTTTCCCCCTTCCTTTCTAGCTGCATTTTTGACCCTGGGTCTAAATTTTCCTCCTAAAATTGGTGCACCTCCTCTTCTCCTTGGGGAACCCCTTTTACCCGGCCCGCCACCCTAGAAAACCCCAAATCTCTTAAAACCCCCTCTGGGTTTTTTTTTTTTTCCCTTTTTGGGCGTTAAAAACCCCAAAGGGGGTTTGGGTTCCACGCATGAAAAAAATTGCTTTTTTCCGGGGCAAAAAAGGGCGACTGAAGGGGCGCTGCTGGGGGGGCCAATTTTTCCCCCCTTCTTTTTTGCGCTTTTCTGTTTTTTTCTTCTTCATCATCTTCACACTTGGCTTTTTTGAACTGGGGGCCCCCCCTCCACCGGCCCTTTTTATGACTGACAGGCAAGATTTCAAAACCCCATTGGTTGATTGTTGTTTTTCTAAAATGCCCCCCTTTTTTAAAAATTTCAGCATTGCATTTTTTACCACATTTTTTCTTAAGGGTCCCAAAAAGGGGGATCTTTTTTTTTTCCCCCGGTACCCCCAGAAAAAAAAACCCCCAGGTCCGTTGGCGTCCACTTTCATGACGACTCCCTTAAAACCCAGTGGTTTGAGTATTTAAAAAGGGTTTAAAAAGGGGCAAAATAAATCTAGTCTGGCTTTTTTTTCCCAACCTTTTCTCGAAGGGGGTCGATTTTGGGGGCCGTCGGGGGGGACACAACATTCCCCCGTGAGCCGCGATTTGAAATGTTTTGGGCCCCAAAACGGTCCAGGACCATTGCCGTTTGGGCCTTTTTTTTCGGAAAAGTTTCGGATCGACTAAAACGATCGCCCCCCCAAAATCCTTTTTGGGGTGAGACTGCGGGGGGGCTCGGGGGGTTTTTTTTGATTATCAAAAAAATCTCAGAAAAATCACCGGATTTGGGGTTTTTAAAGCCCCGATCTTTGAGCATTTTTTTCACTTGATGCCCCCCCCCCGGCTCCCCCTTTTTTTGGGTTTCCAAATTTTAAAAGCCGCAGCCCCCGGTTTTTGGTTTTTTAACCAAAAAAACTGCGATTTTACAGTGGCAGTCGTCGACAAAAACCCCCAAAAATTTCCCGGCCCCCCCCTCAAAACCCAAAATACATATGGGGCCCCCCGCCGGGGTTTTAACCCAAAATCCAGGGTTTAAAACTTTTTTGGGACTGCGACGGTAGGCCCTTTCCCTTTTTTTTACTTCCCCCTTTTGGGGGGTTTTTTAAAAGCAAAAGTTTTAGGGGGCAGTAAAAAAACTTGGAAAAGATAAAAGAGAAAAAAAAGGGAAGTTCCCCCTCAAGTCGAGGGGATGACCCCCATTTTGATAAAGGGGAAATTTTACGTAACAAGACCAAACCCCCCTTGTGGGCAGATTTGCGCAAAAAAGACAAACTGAACACCTCATGGAATTTTTATTTATGTTCCCCCCAAAAAAGGGGCTTCTCTAGCCCCAACACCATTAGCCTTGTTTTCAAGTACGCCCACGTCTTAAAATTTATTTTCCCCCCCAAACCCAAGGGGCCCAATTCGCCTGGACCAAAACTTTGGGTTCAGCATAAAGTTTTTGTCAGGCTGTGCCAATTTTTTAAAACCCTTAAAAACCCCAAAAAAACCCGGGGACTGAAAGGGGAAAAACCAAAACCCCGAAAGGGTTTTGCGGGCGAAGAAAACTACTGGTCTAAAAGACCGCACTTCCGTGTGCCTAACTGGGGGAGCATCCCCCCAAACATCAAAAAAAAAAGGACCCCCCCAAAAAACCCCCGAGAGCTGCCCTTTCTAAAGCCCCCTGGCAGAGGATACGGGGTCAGCACAACTTCCCCCCAACACTGACTTTTTTAAAAGGTTTTTTTTTTGAACCCCTTTTATTTTTCCTTGTTACATTTTTTCCCCCAAAAAACCCCCACTACGGCTATTTCATAATAAATAACCCAAAAAAATCAATCAAAAAAACAAAAAACCCCTTTTTCGGGGGTTTTGCCTGACCGCCGGGGGGCCCCAAAAACCCCGGGGGCGCGATGCTCCCTCTTCTTTTTTTTTCCCCCCCCCGGGGGGCCCCGTGGGCGGGCCAGTCTCTGAGTTTTAAAATCCCAAACCCGAGATTGCACTGACCCCCGGCGGGGGCCCCCCCGGCAGTTGACGCAGGCATAAAGTTTTCCAAAACTGGCACCAAAACCAACACTTTTTCATCAACCTATGTTTTTTTTCCCGCTCGGTCAAAAAGACAGTGAAAACCAAAAATCTTTTAGTTTTTTAAAATGAATGAAACCTTTTTTTTTAAAACCCCAGTTGACTGTTTTTAAAACCCTTTTTAACTTCAGCTTGGGGCCCCCTTTTGGGGTTTTGAAAACCCCTCCCTTTTACGAAAAGGTGCTTCTCTTTTGGGGATTGGGGCCCCTTCCCCGGGTTGAAAAGTATCTTTGAATTTTTTAAAAGGGTTTTTTGCCACCCAAAAAAGGGGCAATAGCCAACGTCTGAACCCATTTGCCAAAAAAACGCCCCAGTGTGACTTTTGGGGAAATTTTGGAGGCACAGGTTTTCTAACCCTTTTTTTTTAAAAAATTTTAGGCATTTTTTACACCTTTACAGTCCTCTCTTGGCACATGGGGGGCGACACTCACGGCTGGGGGCCCCGGAAAGTTCAGTTGAAACATTTTTTTCCGAAAAGGCGGTTTCTGGGCGCGCTTTTTTTAATTCTAATTTCATTTCTTCAAAATTTTGGGGACGCAGCTCTTCAACTTTTTTTCCTCCTTTTCATTTGCCTTTTCCATCTTGCTTTTCCCGCAATTTTTTGCTCTCCCGTTGACTTGGAAGGGATTTACGAAATCCGTTTCAGTAGCTTTACTTTTGGGAATTTAAAAAATATGTTCCCCCCAAAAAAATTTTTCCAGGGTAAACCCCCAATTTGGGTTTCCCCCAATAAACATAATCTTTGAAAAACACTTTGCGGTTTTTGTACTGTCCCCCCAGCCAAAACGATACTGGCAAACCAGATTTTCAAGCTGGTCAAAAATACTGCTTCATCTTTCCCTTGCCGCCCAAATTTTGAGGCCGATCAACTCGCGCTGCACTTTGTAGCGCGCTGCAGGTGACTCCCGAGCTCGGTCATTTGAAACTGCCAAGGGGGAAACCAAGGACATCGCGGACATTTTCCAACAGAATGATTTTTTCTTCGGCCATCATACCCCATTACGATGTTCATGGCTTTTTTTGTTGTCAACCACTACCGAGGCGTCAGTAATGGTGTTCTCCAGACTAGCAGCTGTAAACTGCGGTCTCCAAATCTATTTTCCACGGGCGATAGTTACTCTCGTTGTAGCGCATTTTTCCCGGGGGTTTGGCCTCCATGGCGATCGTGCCTGATAACGTGTGAACTAGTGGGAAGAAGTTTAATAAGAATAAAGTACACCTGCCACTAATTTGGGAACAGTTGGCAGAGTGATTTTGTAAATCACACTGCTTCCCATTGGTATTTGAAAACACAAAGAATGAATAACTTTGAACTTTTTTAGCAGGGAGGACCCCCATGTTAACAGTTTTAGCCTACCTTTTTCCTAAGGAGCTACAAAATGAACAAACAGTTCACCAGGTCACACGCCAAAATTGGACCGACGCTTTTCACTGCTTAGCCTTAAAAAAAATTTGGTAAACCTACTAATTCCGATAACAAGCACAGAACAATGATTGCAAAGTACAGGTTCGGGCATGCCAGCACTAAAAAAAAAAAGGGTTTGGGGTAAGAGAAACCACATAAAATTTGGGGGGGGGATGTCTGGAACCCAGGGCACACTGTACTACCCAAAAGGTGCTGGGCAAAATTTTGTCTGGCTGCAAGTCTGAGTCAAGTCGAGAAGGGTACTGGTAAAGGGGTTTGATTCTTGGTTTTTGGTAAAGCTCGTAAGACAGTGAACAAGATGACGTCAGCATTTGGCGCTTGTTCCTCAGTGTACTTTTGATTAAAGTTTTCTACTAGCTCATTCTTTTCACATAGTTAAATGTAATGTGGAAGTTGTCTTGGTCTATAAGTACCCCACAGAGAAAAGTCTCAAATCATTTGAGAATGGCCAAAAAACTAAAATGATTTGAGTTTTTCTCAAAATTTAAGTTGTAACTCAAAGATGTCTCAAATTTGATTTAAAAATTTCTCAACCCTTTTAAAACCTTCTCAAATAATTTTAAAGGGAAAAAATTTTTAAAAAAAATTTTTTTAATTGACTAAACCCCATTTGAGATCAAAATTCTCAATCATTTAAGAGGTTTTGGGACTTAAAATTTTTTTGGTCTCATCTTAAACCCATTTAAAACAGGTAACTTTTGTTTACAAAAGCATTTTTTCTGCTGCGAATAAAAACAAAACGCTTTTTTCAAATCCTCAGCAAAACGCAATAAAAACCGCCCCCGCCCTTCTGGTGGACCTTATTTTGTCCCCTTTTCACCCGATAAGCCATCCACTTTTAAAGACTTTTGTAAACCATTTTAAAGGGTTTTTTGTTTTCCCAAAACTAAAACCCTTTTTTGCGCACAACCTCAAGTCATCAAACGAAAACCCAATTGAGAAACGCTCCGAGTTGACCTTCGTTTCCACGCCTTGTAGAACTTCAAACTTCAAACTCTCTGCTCAAAAGAATTCACCCCTACTCCTCTCTAGACGTCTGAGCTCAGCTACCAGTGCAAAAAGACGCCATGCAAATGACTTTCAAGATCGAGCTTCTTCTGCAGGTCAAAAAGGTTTTAACAAAAGTCATCCCAAGGAAGTTTCTATGGATGATCTTAACTCTAATCAACCTTAAAGTAATATCTTTTTTGTTTTTTCAGGACATGCTCCAAATCAAGATGGCGATTCAAAACAAGCGTAGAAAGGTTGGCACTCTGATGAACCTACTAAACTTGTGCTGCAACTATTAAAAGTCAAATTTCCTGGTCATCGCAAAAGCGGTAGCAAGAAACGCCATCGCCCCGAGGAAAACCATCATCAAAGAAAATGTTCAGCATTGGAACTCTCAAGATAATCATGACTATCTATCACCCGTTACCACCTTTTTTGAGGTTATCTAAAAAGTACTTTATCTCATTATTTTTGCTCACTATTTTGTATTTTTTTGGGTAAATTTGTCAAATAAAGTTTGTTTTTTAAAAATTTTTACAAGTCTTAAATGTATTAAAAGGATACAAGAATGAAAGTGTCTTAAAAGAATTTGAGAACGCTATGCGTAAAAACGGCGCTACACGTCTCAAATCAGTTTGAAACGAGGTCTCAAATGAGCGGTAGATTCGGAAAGTTTCAAATGGGTTTAAGACTTTTTTCTCTGTGTGTAGTCAACAAGGGTTTGCTTTCTCTCTCACCCCTCACTTTCTCCCCTTCTCTCTCTCTCTCTCTCTCCCCTCTCTCTCTCTCTCTCTCTTTTCTTGACAGTTTAGCAAACTTTGCTGATCTTTATTGTACTGTTTTCAATGGGGGAAATGAAAAAAAATACAAAAAAGTTAATTGGTTTCAGTGGGGGCCATTGCCGAAAAAACCGCAGAAAGCCACCAAAGGGCCTTTTTTCGATGCATCGATGCAGCACGGTCACCATCTCCTGAATTTTTCCCCAGAAATCCTTTTGGCCCCCGTCAGCATGGGCCCCCATTCTGCTTGGGGGGCACGGTCCTGGGGCTTCTTTCCGCTCCCCCTTGTGCCTTTCCTCCTCGTAGCTCTGGGTGCGAATGTCTTGGGAGGGGGTCCCAAAGAAGGGCAATAAAGGGCCATCTCACTCGAATCACCGACTCACTGTGACGAATGCGGCGGCGTTGGCGAGCAATGGCCTGCAGAGGGGTGGTTTCTATCATTTTTATCATACCCCATCATCATTATCACCCTCTTCGTCGTAAAATCTGGACCAACAGAAAAAAAGGTTGGGCCTGGATTGGGTCGGGGGGAATCGGCACAGCAGTTTGTTGTCCTTTTCCCTTCTCTCTAAAAGCGCCGATACTGCTTGATCAGACTCTTAAATTTACTGTAAAAGACTGGGCCTCAGGGGTTGGCTATTCGTGGGTAAAACAGGGGAAAGGGGAAAACCCCGGGTCGAGCTCAAACTCGAGCGGGCCCTTCGTGCCTGGTTGAAAGGGGCCCGGGCCATTGCCAGGCGTACTTTTGGCGGCCAGTAGCTGATAAAGGAGAGTTTGGCGCGTGAAGTGTTTTCGTTTGGGATTCTTTCATTAAATTTGCGGAAAAAAAATTTATCTTTTGGTGCTCTAAAAATTGAGAACTGAAAACTAAAAAGCTAAAATTCACTGTGGGGTTTTGGGTTAACTTTGCTTTTAGAAGAGTGTGCGTTGGCTAGACTGCCTAGTGTGCCTCTTTGGAATTTGGCTTTGACGGGATGGCGAAGAAAAATTAATGGTTTCCAGTCTAAACTGAGTAGTCTCTACCGAGAATTGGTTGCACCCCGGGCACTGCCCGGTTTTCTGACTGCAATCTGCTGCTGATTTCTGTTTGCTATGTTTTTTCTCCACTTCTCATATGTTTGTGTGGCTTACAGAAGAATAAATGACTGCCATCACTGAAAGCCATCATCATCGTCTCAAAAACTGCCAATATTCATTTCCCCCCCCTCTCCTCTTTTCCTCAGTGGCCATACTTTCCAGCCTCCACGGTAGGGGCCCTGTGGATATTTGGCTATTGCTATGCGGCGCTGCTGCTGCAAGGGTTCCCTAAATTGGGCAGGGGTCTGCCCTGCTTAGCATTTTTAAACTGAACTTTCCCTTTTTAAAATGACGTACGCTGGTCGGGGGCTTCTTTTTTTGCTCTCGCACTTTTCTCGCATATTTTTTTGCCCACCCTTTTCGTTGTCGGGTGAACCCAAAACTGACATACACATCATTACTTTTGGGGGCGAAATTTTTTGGTAGTCACTAAGGGAGGGGGCCCGGCTGCGACGGCGGCGAATTTTAGCCATCGAGGGAAGGGGGGGGGGGAGAATGGTTTTTCCGAAGTAAAAATTTTTAAATTGAAGCTGATGAGCCGGGGACTTCAGTGCAGAAGGGTCCTCATCTTGCACTTTGGACGAGCACAATTAGCGAGGTTGGCCCCAAGCATTGCCATCAGCCCTGAAGGGCGAGGGCCCAAAACTGCAGAGCCATCGTCGGCGCTCTCGTGCTTTGGTCTTCCTTCCTCCTTTTTCCTGGGGGAAAAAAATGCGAGGTTCCCCGGGTGGTAAAAATTCGCTGAACAGCATCCCCGTACCACTACCCCAGGCTAAAATGATTTTCATACTGGGGCAATGCTGCGGCGACGACGACACTGAAGCGCAACAGTTGATCATGCGTTTGGCAAAGTTTGGGTGAAATTTTAAATCGCAAAGGGGGCTGGAGTAAAAAAACTTAGCACAGTTTTTGGTTCGTACAACATGCTCACCATCCCCTCGCCCCAAACCCTTTGGGTGCCTTGTGCCTTGTGCAACCCTTCACCTCAGCACGCACACCCTAAATTTGACAATCCCAACTGGCGTTTCCCCTGATCTCTTTAAAAGAGCGCCAAGCCCTACCGAGCACTTAAACCGCGGCGCCTCGCAAATTTTTCCCCTTCTCACATATCACCTTCGGCTGACTCACATTCCCGGGACCTCCTATTTTTTAAAGGTGTTTTCCAAGGGGGCAATTCCAGTGAAAAAAAATGCTTTTTGGGCCGTTTTTTTATTTCATTAAGAATTGCTTCTATTGTGGTGTTTAACTGTTGACAGACATATCTTCTGTGCATTTCTGAAGTTCATCCTGTGTTAATACACTAGTCCAAGTGTTTCTCTTTCTCTTTCTCTCTTTTCTCTTTTTTGGAAAACCTTTAAAGTAAGTGCCTGATGATTTTAAATAAATTCAAGTCGAAATTTTTTTCTAAATTCTGTTTTCTTAATAGAATCACAAAATGGCAAGTCAGAAAAAGTTTGGCCATATGTCTCGTAAAAGGCGGTCAGACTTGAGAGTCAGGTTATCAAAAGGATTAGAAAAGCGAACTTTGAAGCGATCGTCATTGTCATCGCCATCGCAGTCATCAGCATCCTCCACGCACCTGCGACTCCCGCCAAGCCACTCAAAGTCAGCTTTGACTTCACCGACCTGTTCACCACTCGCCGGTTGAAGAAACCACAGACAAGTTCAGCAATCGTGAACAGAAATCGAACAGTTTCCCGCTACAGCTCCTAGTTACAGACTGGTGGACATCAACAATTTAGTTTCCTTCCTCTGCAGCATTTTAATCTGCAGCAGCTGCAATGGAAGGTCAAAATGGGTGGACAAGCCGCAGGGAGGTTAGCAATGTGCCTTGAAGTCTCTGCCTCCAGTGTGGCTCTCTGGGCTCTCACCGAAACTCCAAACGGCACACTTTTGTCGATGACAGCGGCAGCGGCAGCGGAAAGTGGCGCCCCTTTGAGTCAATCAACGTGGCCGCCGTTCTGGCTGGCCGACTGGCCGGACTGGGCGAGGAGAAGATGAAACGCATGGCGGCCGTCTTGGCTTGAAGATGCCCAGCAACTGGACGTTCCTCCAGTCGGTGCTGCACGCCGCCTTCAAAAGTCGCGCCCAGCACTCGATGGCCCGCGCCGTTCGCCTGGAGAAGAGCCTGCTGTCCGAGCCGGCAGAGGGCGCCGCCGCCTCCTACGACGGCTCCTGGCAGAAGCGAGGTCACAAGAGCCTGACCGGCTTCGTCTCCGTCCTCAGTCTGCTGAGCAACATGGTGCTGGGCGTCGACGTGCGCCACAAGTACTGCCCGGTGTGCAAGAGAAAGTCCAAGGACGAGGGCGTGTGCCTCTGGGCGACCACTGTCAGATTAACCACACCGGCTCGTCGGTCTCCATGGAGTCGGCGGGGGCGGTCGCCGTGACGCTGGACCTCTACCAGCGTTTCCGTCTGCGGATTACCCAGTACCTGGGCGATGGTCACACGAGCGCCTTTGCGAACACCAGGGCAGCCGTCGGCTGGCAGATGAACAAGCTAGAGTGCGTCAACCACCTGGCCGCCGGTTCACCAAGAGCCTAACGGATGCGGTGGCCAAGGCCAAAGTGGTGGATGACACGGTGGACGGCAGCAGGGGTCTAAACAAGCAGGCGATTGACAAACTGCGCTTCTACTATCGTTTTGTGCTGACCGAGTACGCTGATGATGTCTGGAAGATGCGTAATCGCGTGAAGGCCATCTGGAAGCACGTCGGCTCCAGTGACGAGAAGCCTAACCACCGGAACTGTGATCCAAAGCACTGCAAGTTCAAACAGGCAATGAAAGCCGGGCAGCAGTACCTCCATTCGGAGCACTTTCATATCGAGCAAAATGTGATGGAAAAGGTGAGAACGAGTTTATGCAGATGGCGGATATCGACTTGCTGAGGAGAACACTGCACGGCCAAACGACAAACGCCAATGAAAGCTTCAACTCTACCGTGTGGAACCTGCTGCCCAAGGCGGGCTACGCCAATCGACAGCTCGTCGAGCTCGCCGTCTTCATAGCAGTGTGCCAGTACAATGAGGGCATGCTGCCGTTGTTCGACGTACTGACCGCCCTGGGCTTTGACGTCCCCAAGGAGCTAAAGGGGTACCCCCTGAAGAAAGAAAAAAACGGATCACAAGTAAAGCTAGGGCTGAGAAGACTCTGAAACTGAGGCTGAAACTGAAGATGAAGGGGGGTTTGGACGTTGAGGCTGAGGTAGTGCCAACCTCCTCAAAACGAAAAGAAAAAAGAAAGAAGACAAATGACAACGGCCAGGCCTTGCAAGTTGCCCGTAGCAAAAAAAGCTTCCAGTAATTGAACGCTATCAGACCAGAGCGGAAACAAAGCGAAAGGTTATGAAAAAGAGCCTTTATCCAAATGTTGAGAAAAAATAAGTCTGTCTTTGCAATATGCTGCACACATACAAATCCCACTCACATCTACACACACTTGTCTACACACACACTTGTTTATAAATAAAACTATCTATTTTCATCTAATCTGTAAATGTTTCATCTGTAGTGCTAGTCACATCACAGTCACATACACACAGTTCACTCTCTTCTTATTCTTACCATTAACTGTCATCCTCTCACTGTCACTCTCATTATCTCTTTCTCTACTACATAAACAATTTTAAAATAGACACGTTTTACCAGTGGATATCAGTCAGTCTCCAGTCTGCCACTGGTCATCTGTCATCACTGTCACAGGCACCTTTTGTATTCACCCATCTAGATCAGCCTATCAACAGTAAGGTCTCAGCCACTTCACATCATTGAAAAGATAATAACAGCAATATTTGAATTGTCAACATTTTTCACTGGCTGTGTAACCAAATGATGAATAAATTAAACCACTTTTTATTTGATTCTGTTAAAGTATCGAAATATCAAACTTCATGCACCAACAGTAGTGTACAGCGTCTACTAAACTAGCTGTACACTCACCATTTTGTGACACAACTAGCACCCATTAATACCTAAAACCCTGTCTTCCCAATACGTGTCTTTTTCACTCGGCTACCCCCTACGCCCCCAAACCCCAAAACCCAATTCAGTAGCGGGTTGTAATTTTTTAAAAAAATAACTTAATTTTTAAGAAGGGACAAGGACCTAAAATTTTTTTTTTGGGTTTTATTTGAAACAAACAAAAGGGGTTGTGGCATTTGATTGATTAATTAAAACAGCACTCACCCCAAAGGGGGTTTTAAAAAACAAAAAAAAATTAAAAAAAAAGTTTAAATTTTAAAACGGAATTTTTTCTTAAAAATGTTTTTCTTTTTTTTTTCCGTTAAAACACCGGCACTAAAATTTTTTCTTTACTGATCATGAGGTGTTTTGTTTTTTTTTTCTGATGAAAACAGGAGAAACATTGACGGTAGATTCAATAAATTTCAGTGACTCCGAAAAAAATCTATAAAACATAATTCCCAAACGTCAAACCTTTTGAAGAATTAAATGCCCTATTTTTTCCCCATTTTTTTTCAGTTTAAAAAATTAAAACCGTTGTTTTAAAAAACCGTGTTAGCAAAAACCATAACTGCCCCCATTTTAAATTTTATTTTAAATGTCAAAAAATTTAAAATTTTTCATTTAAAAAATTTTGGGGTGAGTAGGGGGAAAGAGCTTTTACAAGCCTTTTTTCCCCCTCACACTTTATTTATTTTCCAACCCAAAAAAAAATTTCTCCCCCATTTCTCCCTAAAATAAAACTTTTTCTTTGCGCCCACTCCAAGGGGACGCCCTACCGTCCGACGTACGCTCCCAAAGCAGTTTTTTTTCTTTAATTGCCCCGGGGAATGTTTAGGGGTCATCGGAGCCCTTGGACAACAATAGCTCGCCACCAAACACCCAGCGGAATAGTACAAGCAGTTGCGAAAATTCCATTGTCCTACAATTCAGATGATAAGCCCCCCCAAAGGAGGCTACGGTCTTTAAAAAAGGGAAGAGAATCAGCTGCCAATTTTGGGTCCACTAATAAACTCCCTGAATGAAAATTTCCCCAAAGGCAAGGGAACTCCTCAATCTTTCTCTGCCGACCGGGTAACGTTTTTCCCCTTTTTTTGGGAAGCCCCAAAAGGGGCCCGTTTGTAACTATCTACCGAAATCTTTTCCCCGCCCCACCACCCCAAGTCCGGTGATAATGTTCCAGAACGGGGATTGCCAGCGCCCAAAATGATCATCAGTAAAGGGTGGCATCGTCCGCCGCCCCGCCGCCTTTGGGGTCGCTTTTGGTCGTCAAAGAAAACGAGGTATCAGCTCAGCCCCCTTTTTCTGTTTTTTCATCCCTCGGGTTCTGTTTCCCTCGCCCTGCTGATTCTCCTCGCCCATTTGGGAAACCCAGGCAGGGGCGGGTTCTCGGCTACCACTACTCCACGACCTTTTTTGGGGGAAAGGTTTCGTTTCCTAAAGGTGGCTCACTGTTTAACTACACTTGAGGGGAAACTTGGTGCAACCCCAAAAACGCTCTGCCGCCATTTTTGATCCAAAGGCTGTTTAAATTTAGAGCAGTTTTTGATTTTGAAACTAAAAGCTATGAAATCTAATAAATTCCCTTTGATTGCAATAAAAATATTGCCCCAACTCAAAAATTTTCTAATGTAACGTTTCAATTTATAATCTAAAATTTAATTTGTTACTATTGGTTAAAAATTTTTAAATTTTTTTATTTTAGATTTAGTAGTAAAAATTGAAAAAAAAATTAGTCCGATTTTCACTGTTGTCCGTTGTTTTTTACTCGTTTATTCAAATTTTAAAAAATAAAAAATTTTTATAAAATTTATTTAAATTGTAATAGAGTACTTTTTCGGTACTGTTTTTATACAAAGTTTCCATTTATTTTGGAAAACGTTGCACAACTGTTTCAATGTGCAATTGCTGCGAATTCACAGTGATCACTGTTTTCGTATCAAACTGCTGTTTTCAAGCGTAGTGGCACCTGGATGATTAAAAACATTGTTATTAAACAATTGACAACAAAAAAATAACTAAAAATATTACCAGTTTAAATGAGCATCCATTGAAGTTAATAAAGGAAGGAGAGTTCACGTTTGATGTTGGGTAGTAAAGCAAAAAATTCTACGGGCTGGACCACCACCACGACCAAAATTGGTAAATCATTCTGGCATCTTCGCCATCAACTGCTCCACCAATCCAGGCTTTTCTAAACCGAGATAGGAAATCTTCCTCAACGGAGCGGGAATGTCAACGCAGAGAGCCCTTATCACTGGCTTCAAACACTCTTTTACTCTGTTTCCACTTAGATTCTGACTGTTATGGCTGGTTCGGCAGCTTGGCAAGCAAAACGACCCCGGTAAAGGTTTTCCAGTCGAGGTATCGACCGGGGAAATCCCGCCATCGAATCTGCTCGTGCCAGTGAAGCTTAAGATCGGCCAAGTTGAAGGCTCGAAGTGAAAGCAGTGGGTTCAAGTGCAAAGAGGAGAACTCCGACTTTTGATCTTCCTGCGTGAACTCCACCTCCAGACAAAGGTGAAGAGGCGTTTCAGCTGAGCTAGGGCCGCAAAGAAAGCCACACATTGGCCTGCAGAAGACAGTGTAAAGCTGACGGTGGTCAGGCTGAGAAAAAAACTGTTCAGGTTGGCAAAGTTTGGAACGTATTGGTGATCACAAAAAGTGGCTCAGGCGGTGATGGTTGACGAGCTGGCCCAACTCAGCTCCATCACTGTGGAATCTTATTTAGCATGACAGAGGAGCCCTGGATGATGATGCATCGTTCCAGGTTTAGCTTAAAACTTTCTGGTGGTCACTGTTGACGGTTTTCAGAAAATGTGACAATGACAGCTTGCTCAATTTGCTTTCAGAAAAAGCCAAATGAAGGCACTTTCGATTGTAGTCAAAAACGAGATGCAGCTCGGTGAGTCGATTCAAAACCGGAAAACCCACCTCTTCGCTGGGCAACTCGTTGATGCCGGCAAAGGAGAGGCACCGAGAGAGGGCATGTGGTTGATCACCTTGAACAACTCCTGCCAAAAGTGGTTTTGCTTGAAGACCGATTGATGATGGTCATTTTTGCAGCCTCATTCGCCAGGAACCGTCTTTCTCCTCGAGCATCATAATCAAGTGCTCTAGACTGTGCGAAGGGTGGCCAAGTAGAACGTCACTCGGTGATTGACCCGTTAAGGAGACAGTCTGTGCTATTCGTTTCGAAATGCTCTTCAGATCGCCCTAATCAAAGTTGAGGCAGTTCCACTTGGTGAGGCGATGCAGAGGAAACTCTGGTTCCTCTTTTCCGGTCACGCTGTTGTCACTGGCCACTGAGTACCAGTTGAGGACGCCCTCGAGGTTGGCCATTCTGTTGAGGTATTTGTTGCCGAGGGCGATGGTCAGAGAGCGGACGGTTTGGAGCAGGTCTCGCGAACTCGGTGGTACCCGCGAGGACACACGGTCTGGGCGCTGATTCGATCATCGACGTCCATCTGACTGAAGATGGCGAGGAGACATATGTTTGTGAGTTCAGGCGGAGGGTGATTTTGTTGTTGTTGTTGTTGTGATTGAAGCTTGAACTGGCCAGACATTGCTGCAAAAAAACGTAAACGGATTAGATAGTGATTGCAAACTTGTGGTACAGTACTTGAATGTTATTGATGATGATAAATAAGAATGTAAATGTATGATCAAGGCTGAAACTTAATAACAACGCAAGTGCACGGATAAGGGTTTCTGAAAATTTTGCCCACTTAGTCCGCTCTCTGGCCAAACACACAGCAGCAGCAGCAGTGGGAAAATATTTTGGAGCGAGTCGATCGAAGCGCCATCTTTTGCCCACAAACCAAAGGAAAAACCAGTGGCTAATGACCAGGCAAGCCAGTCAATCGTCTTTACTTGTCCTTTCAATAACTTTGATACCAGTTACTAAATTCATTATTCAAAACAAAGAAATTCAATCGCATACACTACATCAAAGATTACAAAGCTCACGATCTGTCTTTTTTCAGTCAAACAAATTATTCGGCATCATCTAACAGGCAAGCAACTGGTAGCTCAATTTGTTGGAAGGCAGGGAGAGCGTGAGCTGATAGAAAACGTTTATTCAACTAAAAATAGAGAATAACTAACTCACTACAGTGAGATACGCCACTCTAAATAGAGTGGGAGAACAATACTTGCAAGTTCTAAAATCATAGAGGTTCTAAAACCTAACACACCCCCTGATTTTTGAACTGCAAGGGACGTCCAGTGCT
>JAMZRA010000073.1:0-25000 GCA_024499935.1 Tyrophagus putrescentiae
GCTGTGAAATTTTAAGTTTTGCCTGGTGCTAACAGTTACACATTCGAATTTACAACTTGCCGATCAAATGCCGTAAAGTAGAACAACAAGGCACAACAATCAAGGTCAACAGTTTAAACTGAACACTTTTTGTATATTTGAAAAAGTAAAAAGAAAAAAGGAAAAACTATAAGATCATCATGGGCCCCGAGAACAACGATACCAGTGATCTAGGAGCGGCCGACGATGATCGGACGACGGTGGACGACGTCAACCTTTTTGATCCTGACGCCAGTGACTTTCACGAAGAGGACATCAGCAGCAGCAGCAGCATAAGCAGTGAACTGCGCACTTCCTCCCAAAAGTAACGGTACTTCACCGTTTGAGGTAAGCACTTGAACAGTGATTGCAGTGGTTCACAACTACTACTGCTAGCCAAAGACCACAAGACTACGTCACATGGAGAGACAGGCAAGCATAAACCACTTTACTTTGGCGCGGGAAGGTTAATTAATTGATCGCCCGCCAGAATGACATTTGTCATACCACACACACATACACAGGATAACTTACCTGAGCTAATAATAGCAACCAAAGATCTTTCCTTGCATTACTTTAGCATGAAATGTACCTTTCGTGCAATTTCACTCAGTTTTAGGATTTCAAAGAAAATCTCATCAATTATACCCGAGCTTATGCTCTTCACATTGAGCTTAAAACTAATTAAATTACTGTCATTCTTACACCATTTTTGTTATCATCAAAATTTCACATCACAACAAACACACAAGATAGTTTAGATAAGGGGTAAATTTTATCGTCAAAGTTGTCACCAAAGATGTCCTCCTTACCTGGCTGCTGGTTGTGTGTTGTAAGATAATTGTCCTACGGACCATTTGCGATGTTCATTGGCCATGATGCCGAACCAGGAGCAGCACCATCAGCAGCAGTCGTAATCAGAGCCGATGTCCTTGTCAACGAGTCTGCTTTACATGTTAAGTTTACAATCTCCCTATCTTTCCCTGCTAATTTAGTGGAACAGGCATGTCTGTATCAGAAGAGGAAATTAGTAACTACATACTCACTGTGATTTGGTGTGGTATATTAATACCAACATCACTTTTTTGAAGGACTTTTGCTATCAGAGCAAATTTGAGTGCTTGTTTTCTAAAAACCTTAATATTTTGTTCAGCAGTATCAAAATTGCTACCGTAGATTTTTTATCGTCCAGGGGTAAAAGTGATAAATTCAAAAATAGTATTTTAGTCCCAAAGATTTTAGTTTTTCTTGACCAAAAATCCACCAAACCCAACTGACCACTTTATACCCAAAAATCCGGGAACTGGGAAGCATAGACTGACGCAATGTAATGCTGTACACTAACTCCAAACACCGCCAAATCTGCCCTTCTCCACTTTCTGTCTCCACCGTTTGTCTAGCCCACTTTATTTACAGGGGTGTCAATTGTGTGTAGATGTGCAGTGCCTCGCGTTCAGATCGTACACTCAGTCATCATCTCTGGTTGCAGTACACAGCAGAAGAGCACTTCTGTACACATTCCGTGCAGACCGCCTACACAAACACACACACACACACTCACACTCACCTGTGCAATGTCACTTGTCAATTAGCTGACGGGGTCTATTTTATTGCACTAGCTTCAATGCAAGCAAGCAAGTGTCTGTCTGCCGGTTAGCTTGAGTGTGACATTTGTGGTGCACTATGACTAACACTGCAAAGGTGTGCAATAGAGTGAAAAAGCACAGAGAAGGTGCTACTTCTATCGCTGACATTGTCTCCATTCACCTGCAGCAGCAACTAATTCCCCTCAATACAAAAGTAGAAAGTAGAAGCCTTTGCGATGATATCAGCGTCTGCTTATCGCCCTGCTCCATATCAAACATATTGAAACTCTACTTGCGCGCGCGAGAGCCAGATAGTTGTGCTCACAAACCTCAGCAGCAGACAGTTACTTCTTTTTCTTCTCCATTCTTTGGACTAGTTGTTCATTTGAAGCGAAGAAAACTCCACGCGCATCATGGCTTAGCAAACGCACACATTTTTGTCCTCTTTTTGCACAACACTTAACCCTACTTACCATCATCATCATCCTCATCCTCACACTGACCATAGTCGCCATTGTCTTTCAACAGGGCGCAACAAGTAGGCCATCGCCGCCAGTCAGAAATGGTGGCTGCTACTCCTCCTCCCCATTCCGGTGAAACCTCGTGCCTTCTTCTTTCTCACAGAAGACCTCACGGATGGAGTTCTTGCACACAATGGAGACAGCAATGAGGAGGTAGCAGTATTCCCCAGCAACGTCAAATGGATGGGACGCAGCAGTGCACAATGCCGCTGTGGCCAGCACAAATCCCAAGCAACAGTCATAGTCAACTAGTGCAAAACATGGTGGGCCGTGGGCCAGCAGCAGCAATCAACAACTGCAATTTCCAGCAATTCAACCAAGGTAGTCTTTGACTACAAAAAACTTGCAATGCGAAGTGCCGCTCTCTTCATCAGAAATTGCTGCAGCAGCGAGGATACAGACAGCAACAGCTGTCTCCAATGGTCACAATCACCATAATAAACCATTCCACAAATGAATCGCTCCAGCGGAATCTCCACTCCACGACCAAGCCTGCTCGAGCGCTCAACGCTCAAAACGGCAGAGAAAAAACGGCGAAAAGTGGGAAAGAGCTGTATGAGAAGCCACCGAGGCACATTGCCCTCCTGTGCTACTTCAGCTACGTGGTGCTCACTTTCTTCGGCTACCTGCGCGACTTTATGCGCAAAACCGGCCCGGAGAGGAATCTGGCCGCCGTGGAGAAGAACCGAGATGTAAAAAAAGATTTTTGTAAGATTTTTAAAGTGATCTAACTCAAACTTTTTTGCTGCAGGGCTACCCTCAGCTGTACAAAAACTTTGAAGCCTTCTACACGCGCAACATTTACCGGCGCATTCGCGACTGCTGGAATCGACCCATCGCCAGCGTGCCCGGCGCCTACATCGACCTCATTGACCGCTACTCGCCCGACTACAACTGGACTTTTAAGTAAGATTTAGAAGAAAAGAAAAAGTCCATTTTTTAAATTTAACTTTTTCTCCCTCTTCAGATACCCCGGGACGACGCACAAGGAGATCAACATGGGCTCGTACAACTACCTCGGCTTTGCGGAGAACAGCGGTCCAATTCATGAGCAGGTCCTGAAGACGTTGACCGCCTCCAGAGTGGGCGTCTGCTCGGTACGGTCGGAGCTGGGCACCAGCGCCGAGGTGCAGCGCCTGGAGCGGCTGATGGCCGCCTTCCTCGGCACCGAGGCGAGCATCGTCTTCGGCATGGGCTTCGCCACCAACTGCACCAACATTGCCACGCTGGTCGGCCCTGGGTCGCTGATTCTCAGTGATGCGCTCAACCACGCTTCGCTCATCCTTGGCTGCCGACTGTCGGGGGCGACCATCAAGACTTTTAAGCACAATGGTAAAAAAGGGTGTTTGGGTTTCAGTAAATTTTTAAACTAAAAAATGTTATTCTCTTTAGACATGGTCGACCTGGAGCGCAAGGTGCGCAAGTTGATCATCACCGGTCAGCCCAAGAGCGGCCGCCCCTGGCGGAAGATCATCATCCTCGTGGAGGGCATCTACAGCATGGAGGGCACCATCATCAACCTGCCGGAGCTGCTGCGCATCAAGCGGCGCTACAAGGCGGCCATCTACCTCGACGAGGCCCACTCCATCGGCGCCCTGGGGCCGAACGGCCGCGGCGTCGTCGACTACTACGGCGAGGACGCCCGCGAGGTGGACGTGCTGATGGGCACCTTCACGAAGAGCTTCGCCGGCGCCGGCGGCTACATCGCCGGCAGCCGGGCGCTGGTGGAGCACGTCCGGGCGCACTCCTTCAGCAGCACCTACGCCGTGGCCATGTCGCCGGTGATTGCCAAGCAGATCGCCTGCGTCGTCGAGGTGCTCATGGGCGCGGAGGGCACCGGGGAGGAGGGCGCCGGGCGGATTGAGCAGCTGGCGCGCAACACGCGCTACTTCCGCCGCCGCCTCCTGCAGATGGGCTTCATCGTCTACGGCAACGATGACTCCCCGGTGGTGCCCCTCCTTCTCTGCTTCTGTCCCAAAATTGCGTAAGTTCTTTTAATTTCAAGTTTTTAGAGGTTTTTTAATTTTATAATCTTTCCACTTTTTAGTGCCGTCATTCGCCTGGCCATGGACCGCGGTCTGGGCTTCATCGGAGCCGGCTTCCCCGCCACCTCGCTCACCACCGGTCGAGTGCGCTTCTGCATCTCCGCGGCGCACACCAAGTCAATACTGGACCAGTCGCTGGAGGTGATGAATGAGATTGGCGACCAGATTGGCGTCAAGTACTCACGGCTGCCCAGGGACATGAGCCCGGTCGTCTACGAGGAGGTTTAGAAGGTGCTCATATTCAAATTTTAATTGTCATTTTAACCCTTTTCAATTTATTATCAATTACTACTCCTCCTCATCTGGTCGAAACAATCCTTTTTGTCCTCAAACACAATCCCATACTTAATCAAACAAAGCAAACAAGTTCAAAATATTTTTATTTTTTGTTGTGTTTTATTGAAGAATGATGGTAAAATGCTCAGAATGAGGTTATTACGTTTTTCCTTTTCTCACTTTTTCATCATTCTTGCCAACATTCCCTACTTAGTTATTTTCTTTTTTTCAAATTTTGTAAAAAGATTCAACAAATTTTCTTTCTCTATTTTACTATCATTATTTTGTCACAACTTCATCTAAACACACACACACCCTTACCACTCCCGCAAAGCCCCGTGCATCAAATGTAAAAGTTCTTTTCAACTTGAAAGTTATTTATTTATTTATTTACTTTTGTGTACATTTAATCGATTACTAGTTATTATAAAATTGCATATTGCAAAATTACTCATTTATTTCTCATTGATTTGTTTGGCAACTACAATTGGCAACTAAACACTTTTGTCGGGTAGTTGTTGTTTATTCAGCTGTTTCTCTTCAGCTCACTCCTTCCAGTGACGCAAATCAATTTGAGGTATTTGCTTGCAGTCGATGTTGGCGTTGCTGCGTAAATTAAAAAGCAACAACAACAAAATGTTAAAGTAGTTTGAAGTGGTTTCCGGGTGAAAACTATTATTAAAATTAAAGTGAAAATCCACTGCTACGAGCGACAGCGTCTCCGATTTAGAAACTTAATACTCTCTTTAGCTCAAAAGACAATGGCCCTTCTCTTGGGCTAGCAGAGTAAAGCCACTGCAGAGCAACCAAAAAACAAAAGAAACAAAAAGAAACAAAAATAGTTCAACTTACAGTCTGTCGTGCTTGGCGACCATAGCAAAGGGTTGCATCTTGCGAATTCGGTCACCGTTGGCACAGATGACGCCGGCAAGAGTCACTTTACGAAGCTCATTCAGTTGTCCTGCACGGAAGTAAAAACAGTCGCATGATTAGAAATTGCAACACTCTTGACGACCCACTAGTCTAAACTGGCTTACGCTCGCTAAAGGAATGCGCCATACCGCCGTTCTCAAACCAGAATCGATCGCCGTCTGTACAACATAAAAAAGAATATCATTAGAGAAAGCCAAAAGTTGGGTGAAAAAACTTACACTTCAGGCGACGGAACTGCTCGGCAACGATGCACGCAAAGGTGGGCCCCAAAATGCCCTCAGGTAGCGGTAGCTCATGAACACCGCCCACAAAGAGGTCAATGTCGTCGACGTGACTTGAAAATCAAAAACTCATTGGTTTATGCAAACTATCAGTACCAAAAACTTACTCATAGATTTCAGCAAATCTAGCGGCACTGCCTCGTTGGAGTATGCTATTCAGCTGGCGAAAGTCCCGCACTGGAGGGAGTCCACAGGCTCGTCGTACGACATTGTACGGCGGCATTCCGTGATCACGGCCTCGTTGAATGTTGATAGAGACCAGGTCCATGCCAAAGGTAGCGTTCTGCCCGGCAGGAAAAAGGAAGTTTTTGATCTGCCAAACAAGAAAAACCGGTTGTAAAAAAGGATGACATTGTTTGCCATCATACATCATCAATGAAGATCGGATCAAAGGCTTCGGACTTGGCGGCCACTAGACCGTACGTCGCCTCGTCAATTGCGCCGTCTCGGTACAGCAGTGATGGATTGTTGAATATTTTCCGCATCTGGTAGTTTTCCCGAACCTGGCCGTTCTCGCTCATCAGCTGGTAGAACCCCTGAAAGCAACAAAAAATGAAGTTTAGAACAAACGACAAATTTCAACTAAAACAATTGCAAAGTAATTGTACCTGAACCAAAGTGTGCCAGCGGAAGGCAGCAGAGGCAAATTCATTGAGGATCGCCGGATTGACGGCAGGATTGTAGTCAGTGCAGAAACCCTCAGGCATCAACACAGCCGGTGGCCTTCATGGTGTTTCGACCTGAAAACAACAAAAAAATCATGATCATTCATTCATTAAATCAGTCAACAAGCTTACCCAGGGCAAGCGGCAACCACTCATTTAGTGATTTGCTAAAGTTGAAAATACAATCACAGCAAGGTTCAAGTTTAAATTAGATTTCCATTTGTTCAGAAACTGAAAGGTTAACAAGCCCTCCTCACCTGTATTTCTGCATTGCATAAAGAAAGTAAGAAAACAGTTCAATGTCTGCCCTACAACAAAAGGCTTTTCCTTTACAAAGAAACTTACCTGCGCCAACGATCCGTCTCGCTTCTTGGAAGATGGTCTCGTCGCTCCAGTCTGGATGCAAAAAAAATGCAAGATAGATGCTCTTATGCTGTTCACAGGAAAAAGACACAGCTAAAGTAATTACGTCTATTAGCTTCTTCAGTTCCCGGGCAAGTCGATTGTGCTCTCTATAAAAAGACACAGACAGAGGGAGGAAATAACATAGAATAGTGTTAGGCAATCGTTGCTGTTGATCAAACGACAACAACAACAAAAGCAGCAGCAGCAGAAAAGCATCGAATCTTGAGCAAGCCTCACCGAAGGAAAAACAGCTGCAATGTGATCCAGACCATCTGTGATTGACACGTACATCGCCTGGAAAACGTGTTTTGTTTCAGGGTCAAAAAAGAGGAGACAAAAGATAATACAAATAAAAATCGCACAAACCCGAGTAGATGCAACGTCGTTGAGCGTCTCCCTGGAGGCGCATGTTCTGCGGCACGGCACAAGCGCTACAAAACCAAAAAAAACAGAATTTTAAACTGCTAAACAAGTACAGAAAAAGCTCAAACACTGACATTGAGTTGTTCATTGTGTCGTAGGGCAGAAAATCGCGCTTGTTTATGCGTGAGACGCGTAGAAGACCTGAATGGGAATCGATGTAATGGGTTTTCAGTGTTAAACCGATTAATTTTGTCTGCTTTGCCGGTTTTTTTTCCATTTACCGTCTTTGAAAGTGCGCACAATTCTTGATCGATTCTCCTGATTACCGTAAACCATGGAGGCGTCTAGGTAGGAGGTAATGACATTAGTCTGCTCTCGATAGCCCAGGTTGCAGTTGTTCTTCATGCCGACGGCGTTGCGGACAAAGTTGTTGCAGCGACGGTTGAAGCGACTGTAAAATGGGTCGCGTCGCGGAATGATAATTGGCCTAAATGAGGAAAGAGAAAAAATTAAGTGCAAAAAGCTTTATTTTTAAGTTAGTTTGTAATAATTACCGACAAGCAGGGTGAAAGACGGGGTCCTCCAAGTGAGTTCGATTGCAGCACAGTAAACCTTGACCGTTGGTGGCTGAGATAAAAGATAGAAGTTTTAAATTGTAAAAAACCAAAACCTGTTGAACCTACCTCGAGTTGATGACCAGAGTGGTGTCATGATCAAGGAACTAAACATAAAATTAATAGTACGATTTAAACTTCAAAACTGGCAAACAAACCTGGCCCCATTGCATAAACTGTGTATAAAGGACAAAAAAGTTACTAAATACTTGTTGACAACAAACTTTTTTTCTCATTTACCATAACGTTGAGATTGCGATCCAATTTAGAAGAGGTAAAAGTGAGCTGAAATGAAAGAACTTAGTACTTGAAAATCTTTGATTTAGAAAGTTCTACCTCAGTGGAGAGCACTCTGGCCGCGGAAGTGGACCACCGGTGACGGAGCGGCGAAACTCGCTGATGCCATCACTGTAAGCCGGTGGCATCATCCTCGAGTACTGGTATTTGACTTGCCCCAGATGGCTCATTGAGGTTGTTGCAACTGCCGTCAATCGTACGGTACTTCTCCCGCTCTGAACAGCGCGGAATCGCCGGACAGACTGCTCGTACTCGGTGTCGTACAGGTCAAACTGCGAGAGGCCGTCACGCATCTCCACAGGGCCGAGGCGGAAACGCCGTCCAGAAAGCGGGTCACCTGCAGCGCCCGAAAGCCGTTCAGGTTGATCTTCTGCAGATTCTCATTCGGCGGCCCAAAGACGGCCTGGTGAATGGAGGCCATTGAGTTGGGTCGCTGGTAGTAGCCCTGGCCAATGAGGTTCGTCTCCATGAGAGGAAGGCGCGAATGTCGTCCTCTGTTCGACCGACCGCTCTGATAATTTGCTCCTTGTCGATGGGCAGTCGAAGGGAGGGCCACTCGGGTGGTGTGAAACGGAAAGGAACTAATAAAAAAAGTGAGTTTTGATATGAAAATGGAGAGTCCACCCAGTTACCTTGAGCAGTTGGTCGGTGGTCTCGAGTTGGACAACAGACGCCCTGATGGCCCTGGTCTCGTCCTCCGCCCAGCTGACACTGGTTGCCGGCAATCTGCTCCAGGTCGGCGTACTGGTAAAAGCAGTGTGCCAACGGCTGACACCGGCCAGGCAGTCCTTCTCGGGTCTGGCATCCGCCACCTCCTTCTCCTCTTCCGCCTCTTCCATTGCCACCTCGCTGCTCTTGTCGACCATTCCGCCGTGGATTGATGCGATTCAAGAACCGCCGGACTGTTAACAGTAAAACGGTAATTAGAAAAAGCAATTTTATGAAATAGAAAAGCAAGTTATTACAAGGATTTCCGCCGTACTGTGCGTCCACCAGTGATGTGGAGAATCAGGAAAAGGGAGATCGAAGAGGAGGGGCCCTCCATAAAAAGGGTCTTTCCTTTGCAGAGAGCAAAATGGGAAAAGGGTTAAGGCTTGTTTTGAGAAAAGCCAAAAAGACCCTTTCGAATTCTGAATCAAAAAGTTTGGCAAAGTCCAGCGAGAGCATGTCAGTTCTTTGTTTCAGCCGCAAACAAACTAAAAGTTTAATGTTGTGTTCAATCTAGTTAAAACGCATAATGTAGGCTATACAGAATACTGTGTGGATTTACTGCCTCCCCCCTTATCATAGCGCCCTGTGCAACTCCTTAAAGGAAAAACGAAAGCCTCTTTTCTCAGTTAGCTTGTCTGTAGTGAAAATTTCGCTTTCACTCAAAATGTGGGAATCAATTTTTTGGGAAAAGGAACAGCAGACAGCAGCATAAAGGAAGTCAACGACAGCTGAGGGAATTTTAAGTGCTGGTGGTGATTCAATTCAAGGCAGAGAGAAGGCAAGCCCAAATTTTGGGGGCCCTCGTAGGGCAAACTATTGCTGAGCTGTTGTGCATGAAAGGGTTGTGCTGGTATCTTTGGGCCCGGGACACCATTTAGAGAATTTGATTATTGTCAATTCGTAAATAACGTCCCGGTTTTTAAATGTGTTGTTTTTGTTGTTGTTGTTAAAAAAATTTAGAGAAAAAATTATGGCAAAAAGGGAAATGGGTTTATGTTTAGTAATTTTTTTGCCCAATAAAGAATTTAAAAAAAAGGCTGTGTGTCGGGTTTAAAGGTTAGAATGATGAAGTGCAGACACAAAAAAACTCCATTTTAATTTTCAAGTCTTTTTTTTTGCCTATGGCAGCGGGTTTTTTTCGGCGAAAATTCACATAAAATGCAATCACCAACGGGGGGCCGCGAATAGCATTCAATTGGGTGCACTTTACTGCATCGGCAGTTTTTAATTGGCACAAATTTGTAGACAAAAAAAACGTCGTAGTCGTTTAAGTTCTATCATTTCAAAGAAATTGTGCTTCCGTTGCAAAAAAAATTGAAATGGGGGAATCCCAAAAAAAAGTTTTTTAAATTTTTTTTGGTTAGTAGCATCTAATCGGCCTATGAATAAAATTTAAATTTTTTTCAAAGAAAAATTTTTAAAATTAAAAATTAAATTATGTTAAAAATGCGTCACCGAAATACGTTTCACTTTTTTAATCCGTTTTATGTGTTAGATAAAAAACCAAAAAAGATTTCGAAATTTTTTCCCCGAATCTCAAAATTTTCCCTTTTTAAATTACAATCCTCAGTCCCCTGACGCCATAGTGCTCAGTGGCAGCGTAATTTTTCAAAGTTGCCAAAATAGGCGAAAATTTCCCGCTTCATTCTGTTTTTTTTTGTCCAACAGAGCCCTCTGAACTGTAAAAGCCCATCACATTTTGTTTTGTTTTCAATTCCCGGAGTTTAATTTTATTTTCAACTGAATGTACCCCAAAGTCGCGGCAGTCTGTTGACGGGTTATTCTAAAATGCTAATGCAGCCAAGTACATTCAGCACAGAAACAGAGTAAATCGAATTTAATTTCACTTTATCGAACATGACAAATAAAACTTTTTCAACAATTTTTCGGTTGAAATGCCCCCCAAACACAAAGAACGATGACAAAAAAAAAGTCTTAGCTGGCACTAAAAAATTGCATGACTAACTGAATTAAAATCACGTGAAGCAGTGTACCACTGACCACAGTCCCCAATTTGAAATAAAACTGAAACTAAATTACACTTGGCTGAGAGCCCCTTGAACCTTTTGGGAAACATCCAAAAAAATTTTAAAATTTCGTTCCGTTTTTTGAAACAATTTGAATGTCACTGACACATTCATACAATTTTTTGGTGTTTTCCAGTTTGCGTTTCCCGTCAACAAAAAGCTGTAGACACGAATAACATTATTTCTCATTTTACATATGGGAAATTTTAAACCTCCTTTTTTTCTCTTTTGAAAGACTTTCATTTTTAGACGCAGACGTTTGTATGCATTTGAAAACAAACAAGAAATAAGAAATAGGCTAAAAAAATAATGGGGCCCAACATTTGTCAAAAAAAGGAGAAAAAGTATAGGATCCAAAAAAAAGGGAAACCAAAACAAAAAAGGCGTTTTTATGTTGGCGGGCATGACAGTTTTTAGGGATTGACGAAAAAAACGGTAGTAATAAACCCAAAATGAGCAAAAAAAAGCAAAAAAATAAAGACTTCCAATGTGGTCGGTATGAAACAAGTGTCAATTAAAAGAATGGTGTCTTTTTTTTGCCAGTGATATACGGGGAAAAAATTTCGCAATTGGGAAAAGTGCCCCCCTTTTCTTTTGTGTGCACAAGGGAAATGAAGTTTTGGTTAAAGAAGATAATAAGCAATGGTGGTCAGCAACAAAACTTTGGGTTTTTTTGAAAAACGTAAAAATTTCAAACCACCATAATCTCATTGCCCTTTAAATCAAAAACTATAAAAATTTGCTACTAATGATTTATGGAAAAAATCCTAACTAGGGCCACCATTTTTAAGAGAACAAAACAGACATTGGGCCAAAAAATTTCCCCGGTATTAATCTCCTACCCAATAGTAGTCAAAAACCATAAAAATAAATTAATTTTTTTGCTAAAAAAATGAAAAGGTACAGTGCAAATCCTCAAACAAGAAATAAAAAAATTGTAATTTTTAAACTTTTAAAAAAAAAAAGCTGTTTTAACTTTCAAAGTAGATTTAAATTAAAAGTTTTTGGTGTTTTCTTTAAAACTTAAAAATTAAAAACTTTTTTTTTTGGTTTATAAAAAAGTTTTGACGCCTTTCATACAGAGTTTTATGTGAGATTTCCAAAATTTCCCCTTTACAAAAAGTCTGGGAAATTTTCTAAAATGTTAAATTTAAAATTTCGAAACCCGACACTCAGGCAACCCGCGACGCAACAATAGAGCAAAACAGCCCAGTTTTTTGTCATCAAAAGCACGAACCTAAAAGAAACTTCTGCAAAAATGACTGTCTCAAAAGATGGAACAAGTTGAAAAAAAAATTAAAAAATACAATTACTCAAGCTGCTAGTCTTCTGCTGAAAAATTACTGAAAAAGTCAAAATAGGTGGTCAAGAAAAATTAAAATTTTTTTTAAAATAAGATTTAAAAGTAGCACTGAAAACGTAGACACTTTTTACTTTTCATGCTTGACAAAGCGCCATTACTTTCAAAAAATTTACAAACTCTTATGAAAAAAAAAAGATGTACATCATCATCAAAAAATAAATAAGGGATTGTAAAAAATAGTTTTCTGGAAATTCAAATTATTTTAAAATTTTTTAATTAAAAGAGATTTTTTTCTAATTTATGAATGAAAAACACGATTCTGCCATCCATTTCCAGCCTACGCTTTGAAGAACACAACAGCAAGCTCTCCGCCTTCTCTGCCTGTAGAAAAAAAAGATGCTGTCCATTAGTATTAGGCTCGGCGCTGTGCGTGCACTTTCATCTAGCTCTCAACAGATTAGGCACAAATCGCCGTACAACAACATGATGAGTAGTAGTGGAAGGGAAAAAAAAAAAAGAAACCCCTTTATTCACTGAATATTCCACCGTACAACCAAGATGTCTACGTGTCTTCAAATCAGAAAGTTAAAGTAGTAGTGCTTCCCCTTTTTTTTTCTCATCATAAGTAGTCGTCTTCTTCCGCCTGGAAGCACATTCAGCAGATGTATTCAAAATGAAAATTTGACTTTGCCTCCTACGTTTTCTTGCTTAGTGATGCTAAAAGCATTGATGCTAATCGGCCGTGACATTTAACGGCCACTAGAAAGTTAGGCGGCACACAAAGCAAAAATGTTTCTATTCATTTGGCTGAATAATTATTAAAAGAAAAACAAAGTTAACATTAAAAAATTAAAACTACAAGTTCTACCGGTTTTTAAAATGAGCCTCCCCCTTGTGGTTTAGTTTCCGTACTTAAAGAGCTTTTTCGCTCAACCGCATTTCAAATTTCTTTCTCTAAGAATATTGCACCGAATAAAAACAAAACAAAAGCAGTAGATTGATGATTAAAAAGAAAAACAAAACATTCGATGGACAAGGGTAAAAAAGACGGTAATCAATTATCGGTAGAGTTTCAAGTGCACAAAAAATAATAAGATGAGGGACAAAGAGAGAAGAAAAAGAAAACTTTGTCATTTAGATTTGGTTTCATTAGTGGTCCACAAGTGCAGCAGTAACGTGAGAAATGGGGAAATAAATAAATTGGAAAGCTCTTTTCTGAAACGCCCGGATGGCCTATTTTTGTTTTTTTTGAAAAAGAATGAGGAAAACATGGGAATAGAATTTTTGTAGAAAAAACAAAAAACATCATATTTTTCCTCTGAAAAGTCCCTTCTTGATTGGAGTTAGAGTCCAGACAGCAGCAGCTGTTGCTGTTTTTGGGGCTGCCCTTCAATCATTCGTATAGACTACAACGCTGGGCGATTTGTCAAAATTTTATTTGGGCCGTCGTTTTTGGGGGAAAAAAGTATTTGCTGACTCTATTTAAATTTTTTCATTTGCCGTTTTTTTATTGAAGCATCGCTGCCCTTTTTTTAAATTTCTTTGTATTTGGGGGAAAAATTTACAATTGAATTTAAATAAAAAAAACCCACGGGTGGATTTCAATTTAAAAAAGGGGAAAGGGGGAAAACGGGTTTTATCGGTCAAATTTTAAAATTGGGAAATTGGGGTTTAACATTTGATTTTTTTGGGGGCAAAAAAAATTAAAATTAGATGCTTTTGGCCCCTTTTTTTTACAAATAATTGTACCACGGGGGAATTTTTAATGGCCCTTTATCAAATTTTTACTCTGTTAGTTTTTTTGGGGCTGGTCAAAACCCCAACAGCGGGCTGTTTGGCCCCCAAATCGGGAAAAAAGTGGACAAATGCCTGGGGATTGTGTGGGAAATTTTTGCGAGCCCCCCTCCTTTTGTTTCCCCGTTGTGCACTGTCAGTGAGGGGGAAAACTTCGTTTTGAAGGGCGCCCCGCCCAAACAAACAGCCCCTCCGCTTTTACCCAAACTTTTTTCATTTTCCACCCCTGTAGACACCTTAAGTCGAGCCCTTTGTGGACTGTGTGAGAAAACCGTATTTGAAATAAAAAAGTAAAAATTTTGTCAATTTTGCGGCACGGCGTTAGAGCCGATTATCACCACGGCGCCAGTAAGTAGTGAAAGTTGTAGTCGAAGTAGTAATAAGAGTAGTAGTTCCGTCAGGGTAGTTTCGGTTAAAAAGAGGGTTTTCATTTCCATTAACAAGAAAGTGAAGAAAGCGTTTGGCGATAGTTTGGGGCGCCGCCGCCAAAAAACAGCAAATATTTGCCGCCGTGCGAGCGCATAAATTACCCGGTTTCAGCGCCATTTAGATTAAAAAGCAAACCCAAGTAAAAAATTGAAATTGAAAATAAATTAGAGAGAAAAGGGAAGATAAGCAATTGGAGAATTGTGTGATCGTGCACAGAAGTGTGGATGGAATGTGCGAATGGTGTGGCGCATTGTGGCGACGTTATTAACGGCCAAGAAGCAAATTGAACAGCGCGAGAAAAACGAGGAAAAAAGAAAAAAAGTGGAAAAAGCAAAAAGATGAAGCATGGTTAGCAGACGGAAAGTTTAAACGGGGAAAAAGGAGGAAGGAAGGAAGATGCGGAATCAAAAAGTAAAAAAGCGGAAAAAGAGAGGAAAAGGAAGTTCTAGGTTTTTCTTTTTTCAGGCACTCACGTTTCCATTCCCATTAAATGGGTGGTAATGCGCGTCTCGGCGAGCGAGTGCGCCAGCGCCAGGCGGTTGATGCTGTGCCCTTCACTCTGACACAAAAAAGGTAAAAAAGTAAAAGTAAAAGTCACTTTAGTTTAATTACTCGATTCAGCGGTATCGGTATCAAAAGTGGATCCAACAATTGGTCCACAATGAGGACATACACACACATACACTTTTAAGTACCTGGGCAAGTTGAGCGGCCAGCTGGCAAGCATCTTGAATTTCTTTTGGTGCTGGGTGCCAGTACGGAATGGGTGCAGAGAGGTTAAAGAGACCCATGGCAAAAGGTGAGGCGCTGATGATGCCTAGCTGCTTTGACTGAAGGATTTTGTGAGCATATCAAAAATAAAATATTAGTTTGGCGGAAGTGATTGTATTGCTAATGCTAGCAGTAAGAACAGTCTGCGTACTTCAAAGAAGGGCAAATACCGGCACAGTTCATCGTCAAAGAGCGTATGGCGACAGTAGGAGAGGACAGTGTCCACTGGCACGTCAGTCGAGCGTTCAATGATTTCTCTGAAAAGCAAACAGTTTTTTCAAAATAATATCGATTTCAAGTGAAAAAGACAGATTAAACGGCAAACAGACATAAGCAGACAGTTCATATTGACAGTGCTGTTTTGCAATGATTTTTGAAGCAGCTTTCGATTTGAAAAGAGTGAAAGGAAAAAGAAGAAGAAAAGGAGGAAAAAATGAATGATGATCGAACTTACTTGAGCACTGAAAGTGGATAACCGGTGATGCCAATGTAGCGAATCTTATTCTCCTCACGCAAACGGGCCAACGTTGGCAACGTTTCACTGAGAATTATTTCAATGTCGCCAAACTCTACGTCATGAATCTGAAAAAGCCAACCAGAAAACAAAAATATGCCGTGAAAAAGCGTGTGAGAAATGGCTGAAGTGTTTTTGGTCCCTGGTCAGTGCCTGAAGTGGACACAGTGTGCTGTGCAGTAGAAGATAAACGATTCACTAAATCAAATCCGTCCAAATAATTCCACCAAAAGAGGGGCGAATAAACAAAAAAGGGAAAAAAGGAAATGAAGGAAAAGTAATGAATAAGTTATTACAGGGAAGTCTGAGGAAAAAATGTTTAGATCTGCGCGCTTCCAAAGAAAATAACGCTACAACTGTTTCGAAATTTCCAGGAAAAGAATTGCAAGAAAGGCAGATTGTCGACGGACAAATGAAGAATACTGAGAGAATCGAGTGTTTACCAAAAAGTTAAGCATCAAAGTTGTCACATTCCAAAGTGGCAACAACTGTGAACTAATGTTCTGTTCTTCTTTTCTACGTCATACTAATCAGATTACCACTTGGGTTTAGGTGCACTGCCACACGCACACACGCACACACCAGTGCACTACTCACTTGAAGCAGATCAATGTACTCGACGCCTAGTTTGACTAGACTTTGCTGGATCAAAAATAAACAAAAAAAGAGGAGAAAATTAGATTGTGGGAGATTTGGGCCAAATATAAAAGCAACAGCAACAACAACAAATTTACCTCCACTGATCGGCGAATCGCCGCCGAGGAGAAGTCAAAGGAGCAGTCAGGATGGCGGCCTGCCTTTGTGGCAATGTAGTACGACTGCCGAGGAAGTCCTTTCAAGGCCTGTGGGTGATTAGAGGTGAAAAGGATATTCTCTGGGCTAGAGATTTGTTGTCCTACCTGACCGACGACCACCTCGGAGAGGCCCATGTTTTAGAAGGGGACGTGCGATTAGGTTCCCCGGGGGAAACGGCCGTGAATCGCCCCACTGACCTCATCCCGGGTCACTAAAACCTCGCTGCACCCCCTTTGAGGGTTTTCGCCGCCTACCCCCTGTGACAGTGGGGGTAAAAAAAATTAATTTTGTTGTTTTTGGTGATGTTTGAGGATGAGAATTTGAAGGGGTGATAATGAGAGGCATGTTATTCCCAGATCAAAGAAGGGAAAGGGGGCCCAGGGCACTACTCCAAACAGCTCCCCAAATTTGAGCAGGAGACCCATTTCATGGGGCCCCGGGTCCCCGGTAGGGAATGCGCGTACCGTCTCAAATTGCCCACCTTCAAGTAGGTGGGGGGCAGCAGTGGGTTGTTTCAGTGTTTTCTGGGGGTTTAGCATGGGGCGGCGGGGTGGGGGGCTGAATTATGTGTGTTTTTTTGAGCAAAGGTGTTAAAAATAAACTTGAATAACAGATTTATTTTTAGGTTTTTTTTGACCCAAACCAGGAGTAATGTACAGTGAAAACAACAGCGCAGCACCTGCACGGGGGGACCTGTGATTTAAATGTGATTTTTTTTGGTGGTGGTGGTGCACTGTCCCCGAAAAAATTGGAGCAAAAGTGGTGACAGGATTTTGGCCTCCTTTCCTTCTTGCGTCTAACAGCAGCAGAGCAGCAGTAGACATGTAATCAGCTGAACTTTTTTTCGATGCGCAAGCAGCAGCGCCCCTCATACTAAAAACAGGCTCAGAAGCTAATTAGGCGGGGTTTTGCTGTTGTGGGGAAAGCAGCAAACAGAAATTCCCGGGGAGAAGCATCTTTTTCAGGAGAAAAAACGTACAGCCACGGCGCGACAGATTTAACTTTGCCTGCAAGTAAAAACTTTTGCAGTGAAAAAGAGATAGAGCGACATGCATCAGCAATGGAAAGGATTAGGCAAATTTTTAAAATTATAAAACAAATGAAAAAAAGACGGCTTGGCACACACAGTCACTCGACAGTCAGAAACAACAGAAAAAAGCAATCATCTCGGTCAAAAGCCTCAATCAGCGCCCAACAAAAACACCCAGACTGCCAGAGCCCTTTTTTCTTTTGAAAATTACAATTAGTTTTGCTGGTTGTTTTAACTTTGTGTTTGTCACTGCGAAATTGTTTTGGCGAAAATCCCTTTCATTCATTTATTTTTATATTTCCCCGGGTTTTTTTTTTCATTTTAATTTTCATTGCCACTGCGAAAATTTAATTGATTGGACAAGTAAATTTTTGCTTGGTGAGTTTGGTTTTATTTTTTTAGAAGCAAAAAAATTTAAAAAATAGAGCCCAAATATGGTAGCAAGCGGAGTAACTTTTGGGTTTGCTCCCAAAATTTTTTATTCCATCATCTTTGTCACAAAAAATTTTTGCATATTTTATTTTTTTGAAAAACAGAAGAAATTGGAAATTGACATGTATGAAAAAAGAAAAAAATTTTTCCCGATACAGAGGGCTGGTCAAAACAAATCTCAACAAAAAAAACAAAATGAAAACGACCCCTTGGATTATGCACAAAAAAATTGATTTAAAAATAAAATTAAAAAACGAAAAGATACCTTTTATTTATGTGTTGGGGCCCACCTCAGTACAATAATTAAAAATTTGAAATAAATTATTTATAATAAAAAAATTTCTTGTTTTCAGCTTTTCTTAAAATTTGTTTGGTGGCTCCAAAAAGGTTCCTTTTCCCCTTTTGCTTTGCTAAAAAAATTTCCCCAAATCTAAATTTTTTTTTAAAAAGTAAAACTTTTTAATTCAATAACCAGTTTTTTGAATAAAAAAAAGCAAAATTTTCTAATTAAAAAACCAATCTCTGTCTACAAACAATTGGCCGGTTTTTTTTTTTTTTTTGTTCTTTTTGGGGCATTTAATTGAAAGCTAATTTTTTGATTTGTTGTTGTTTTTTAAATGAAAATGCTTTTCTTTTTTTTTTTCATTTTGTTTTTCCCCCCCCCCCCTGAATCAATCAAGAAACAAAATAGCACAAAAAAAGTTTTATTGCTTGAAAAAAAAACAGCCCTTTTTCAAAATGGTTTGAAAAGTTTAAAAAAAAGTTTTGCAAATTCAATTTGATTTTAATTTTTTTTTGAATACAAAACTGCTTTATTTTAAAAAAATTTATTAATTTTTTTCTTTTTAATTTAATTTTTTTAAAAATTTTTTAAAAAAATTGTTTTATTAAAAAAATTGTTTTTAAAGTTTAAGTTCTTAAAAATTTTTAAAATTTCAAAAAAAAAAGATAGTAGTCGGAATGAGGTATTAATTAAAAAAGAGTCATTTAAAAATTTTAAAAAGCTTTTGAATCTTTTTTCTGAGAAAAAAATTTTTTTTAAAATTATTTGGGAAAACCAAAAGGGGAAAGACTTTTTCATAAAAATACGAAAAAAGAAAGTGGGAAAAAAAAAATAAGTAAATCTTTATGGCAAAGGTATTAATACCCAGGCGACTATTGAATTAAAGACGGCCGCTACGCCTAGGGCCCTATGAGTTTAAAAAATTGCCAAGTTTCATTTGAAAACAAATGTTTTTTAAAATTAAACGAAAAAAAAAACAAAAAAAAAAAATTAATTTAATTCGGAAAAAAAATCAAAAAATTTTGTTTTTTTTCCAAATTTTTGAAATTTGGCCGAACGTTTTATTTTTTATCATTTATTTTGTAGCGCGCCTTTTTTTCATTTTGTTAAAAAGTCGTTAAAATTTAGCAAAAAAACAGCAAAAAAAAAAAATGACAATAGGGGAGAAAATTTAAAACACATTACGTTAAAAACCCGTGTTATTGCTGAAACATTAAAAATTCAAATTTTAGAACTGTTTTAGAGCGGGGAAAAGGGTTTCCTCCTTTTTGAACAGGGAAACACCTCACAGGCACTTTCTTTTGTCTTTTTTTTTTATTTTTTGCTATTTTTATCGGACAAAAATCAAAAGAACAGGTACCCTTTTGATCATTTTGCGGAGCGGTGTTAGGGGTGCTGCAAATTTAAATTACTTTTTTTTTTTGTTACAAAAACCCCACAAAATAATCTTGGCAAATATGTCACCCCCCAAACCCCTAAACGGCTCTCTTTATCATTGCATTTATCAGCAATGACAAAAAAAGGTATCGGCACTTGTGCTGTTTTTTTTTTTGCCGCCATCAAAAAATGTTTTTTTAAAATTTAAAATTCCCAAATCACAAGAATCAAAAAATTCATCATTTTTATAAAGTTAACAGAATACAAAATTTTAGAGAAAATAAAAATTACCCGCTTTTTTGTCCCAAACCAAATTTAAATGCAATTTTGGTTTTTATTAGTTTTCTGGAGCCTTTAATGAAAAAAATTAAACTTTTTTGTTCATAGTTTTTCATTTCACTAATTTTTGGCTAATTTAAATTTTAAATTTAAAAAAACAAAAAAATTTACAAAAAAAGCGTTTAAAACAAAAAGGGAAAAAACTTGAAAATGTGAGTTTTTGGCCCAATAAAGATTTTTATGTAATCAAATTTCATAGCAAAAGGAAAATGCAATTGAAAATTCGGGTGCGTGTCAAAAACCAAATCTTTAAAAAGGCAAATTTTTCTTATTTGCCCAAGAACAAAGTGTCCCTTTTTCTGTTTTACCGGTCCCCTTTTTTACTTTTTTCCATTTAAGAATTTTAAAAAAAGGTTTTACATTTGTTAAAAAGGGAAAAGACAGGTTCTTGTTTCAATTTCTATTTTTTTTTTTTTTCAGCACCCTTTTTTTCATTTTTTGATCTTTTTTTACACCCCCCAGAAAAAACCTTTTGTATATTTTTGGAAAGTTTTTCTTAAAAGCATTTTTAAATTTGTGAATAACAAATTTCAAAATTAGAATAAATCCCAAACAGTTTTGTTTTTTTTAAAAAATTTCTAAAGTTTTTTTATAAAAAAACTTAAAATTTTCCGTAGACCATCAAATTTTGTTTTTAAAGTCCAAAAAAGTAATATTTTTTTTTGCATTTACAAGTTAAAAACAGAACCCCAAAAAGTTTTGACAAAAAACTTTAAAACTTTAAAAACACAAAATCCCCGTTGCCCAAACTGTATTTTTTTGAATTTTCACGCAAAAAGTAATAACAATTTGCAGGGCAGCTTAGGAATTTGAATTTTTGCAACGTTCCAAACATCAAAAAGGGGACTATTCTCTGGATGAACATTTTTTTTCAAGGGGTCACCTTGCTAAACGGTACTCACATCACAATGCAATGCGAACTCCTCAAATACCTTGTTTTGAGGTGCTAAAAAAAATTTCAAAAAGCCGTGATTGGGTTCTAAATGAAGTAAAATTTGGTATAAAAAAATTAGGCCAAAAACCCCTGGCAATTTTTGTTTTTCACGTGCTTTGTCTGGGGGCCACTTTCTTCTTTTTGCTCGTCTAAAAAGGGAAGATAGTTTTAAATTTTGTAATTTACTCAAAAAAAATTATTTTATGATACCCTTGCAACAACGGCTTTTTCTTTATGCAAAATTTAAAATGCGCACTAAAAAAGGGCTATTCCTATAAAAAAAAAGAAAAAATTTAAATTATTTAAATTTTTAAATTTTAATTTTAAATTTACCAATGATTTTAGTTTACCAAAAAAAATTTAACATTTTTTTAGTTCAAAAGGCGTTTAATTTTTAAAAACAACAACAAAGTATAAAGACCACTTTGTAAAAAATTTAAATTTTTAAAAAGCAAATTATCAATCATGGAGGAATTGCGTCACACTTGAAAAATAAACCCGGGGTTGTCTAAAATTGGTTTTTTTTTCAGTAAAAAACCCAAAAGATTTTTTGTAAAATTGCTAAAAAGGTGTAACAAGTGTGATTAATTTTCTGATAAAGCTTCCCGCAACAAAGGAAGAAAGAAGCCCAACCCGGGAAATTTAAAATCGTCCCTTTTTCCAAAACGCTCTGCTCCCTCAAAAGAAAAAAATTGGGAAACCCGCTGAAGGGGGCCATCCTCGGTCCCGCCTGCCCAACACCCCCATCAAAAGGAGGATATCCGGCCCTTGGGTGCAACCTTCTCCCTGGGTGAATGAGTACCGTGAAGATCAAAGGGAATTTAGGCGATGAAGGGGGCCCTTTAAGGGCGCTCATTTCCACCTGGGCGGACCAGTGGTTTCCCCACTTCAGGGGGCTCAAAGAAAAAAGTCACCCGGAGACACTACTTTCGATCGCCGATGGAAGGCTCGCCCTTTTGGTGGACGTGTAGAGGGAAGCAATCCTCTTTCCTCCTCCCCCCCTCCCCGATGATCGCCCGAACGGACATCCCCGAGATGATCACCCGCCTGGCCCCGTACGTGAGCAGTGGGGACGCACGCCCGCTCCCCGTTTTAGCTGCTGGTCCCGCGGTTCCCGGGGGAACAATTCGGCCCGGAGGTGCAGGGGGAAGGGGATGGGGCGGGGGAAAAGAGGGCACGCCCCCGCCAGGAGGGAGGCCCGGGCCCGAAGGACTTTTTTACACGCGGGAGGCAGCTTCGGGGGCATCCCCCCCCGCAGGTGGCGATTCGAGGGGCGTGGGGACGGCCGGGCCCCCCTCTAAGTCTGCCGGGGGGCGGGACCCGTACAGCACCTACACCGGGCCGCACACATGGCACAAGAACACGAGCGGCGCTGCGACCGCGCGACGAGGGCTCCAACTCGCCCCCCAGAAGGGGGCAAACGGAAAAGAACAACAGCAGCAACCCGCAGCCAAAAAAAATTGGGGGGGCAAAACAAAAGCCTAGAGGGGAAAAGGGCCTTTGCAAGGGGCAAAAGTAGCCCAGGGGGATCCAGAAAAAGAATCCTCAGAAAATTCTTTTTTTTTCTATTTTTTGGGTCACATCCCCCTTTGCACCACGTTCAAAAATGATCCCCCGCGTGTATCTGGGTTTTTCAAAAGCGTAGCTTTTATTTTTTGTTTGCCATTTGAACATCAATTCGGAAACATTTCGATTTTTGGGTTTTTTTTCAGGGTGATGTGCACGTTTTCTGTAAAAGTGTCATATGCAAAAATAAAAAGGGTACAAATACTTTGTCAATTTGCCGTAAACTGCGACACTTATCTGGCCGATTAAAAGTTCCCCAGGCACGCTTTTTGCCCCCCTTCAGGGGAAATGATGGATGCTGCGTAAAACCCTAAGGCTATTCACCTTTTCCAAAAATCTCCTTTTTGCATTTTAAGTGCTTTTACTAAAGTTGGGGGGGGAAAGACCTTCCTTCTCTCTTCTTTTCATTTACCCATCAAATGCCCCCTTTTCTAATGCTTTTTTTGATTTCACACCGCAGTTTTAAAGGGGGGTGTGTGTTTGTGTAAAACCCAAGCAATCGTAATTTAAAGTTCTGCTGAAACTGCAGTTGCTTCTGCCAAAAAATGGGTAGTTGGCCGCTCACTTTACCAAACCGCAATGTACGCACTAATTTATCGGCATTAGACATGCCAAAAAAACAATTTTTTTGCAATTAAAAGTCGATTTCCTATTTTTTTTGCAGCAGTACCCTTGTTGTGTTGTGATTTTAAACACCAGAGCGTTGGAAATGGTGCAGTACCACAAACCCAAAGATTTTGGGCATTGGTTGGTTATCAAAGTGTAGTTAATTAAAGGCTTTAAATTTGGTATTTAAAGAGCAGCCGTAAGGGGACAGGCACCTTTAAACCTTGTAGTCGGTCTGGAAAAGTAGCAGGGAGCAGCGCAGCCGGGCAGCCAACAAAAAAAAAAATTTTCATCATGAATTTTCGACAGGTTTTCTGCTCCTTCTGTCCTCACCCTTGGGTTTTGGGGAAATCAAATAAAAAAGCTCAAATAATTAAAAAGCAAACACTAAATTACAAAAGCAAAAAACCCCTAACCATTTTTTTCCCTTTCTCAGTTATGATGAGCACATCAGTGTCAGCTGACTATGGCTGTCCAATCACCTCCAAGTGCAAGCAGCACTGCTTAGAGAACAAGTTCAAGGTAGGGACTTTCAAACCGTTATTGAATGTGCTGCCACTATTTGTGACACATTCAGCATTCGGCATTCAATTTTATGCGGAATTCTAAAAACTTTCTCTTTTCTGTCATTTTTCCCCTTTATTTAGAGCGGCTCCTGTGAAGGCAACCCCAAGTTGACTTGCCACTGCGTCGGCTAGACTCGTCTACTGGAAAGCAATCAAACAAAAAGAAAAAATAATCAAAAAAAGTCTGAACGCCTCCTCTCAAAGGCAATTGATTTGTCGCCAATTCATTCACTTTAGTCTTTCCAAATATGCTGTATTTTTAGTGACTCTAAATTGAATAAAGCGCAGATTTTATTTGCTTTATACTTTGCTGCAACATCTGCCTGATAGAGTTATCATAAGTGCTGCTCCACTAAACCATGTTATCGCTTTGCTACTTTAATTCTGTGATTAATTTTCGTTTTTATTTTTTGGGTTTGTTTTACTGGTAACATTTTTGTTTGCAGTTCTTGCTAAAAAACAGTGAACACCTGTCACTGGCACTTTTTTGCATAAACATGGCACTTCTGAATGGTGGGAATGAAAAGGTTTGCCACCACAACAAGTGTACCCATTCTTCAAGTGGCTTTGTTTGTGTATAAAAGTGAGCCATTTTGGCATTCACTTCAACACGATAAAAAGCTTACTTAACGTATTATTTTTGGTTTGCACTTTCGCATTAATTTTTTTTATTGTCTACACCGACTTTACCACAAAACCCTAAACATGAAATTACTATCTACGTTGTCGATTTCGTTGCTTTTATGCTTTTTTTAGTCAATTTCGGTAAGTGAAGAGCCTGGTTAATTGTATTTTTTATATATTTTTTCCAAATGTCGGTAATTGACCATAAAATTGGCGTTAAAATTCAATTTAGCAGCAATACTAGTGGCATAAAGTAAATCAAGCGACGGTATGTCATTGCCCAAAAGTTTTGCGGTCAAGCAAGTACTTTTGAAAACAAATTGCTAAAAAAGCACTTTAAAAGACAAATTAACCACTTGTCCACTAGTAGCAACCAGCGGGCAAGTGGCACTGCCACTGCGGAAACTCTAATTTTGATTCAATTATTACAGTCTGGTCGCCAGTGACTGTCTTTGTTGCCGCTGGGAAAACATTTGGCTGTCCACTGACCAGCAGCTGCAGAAAGCACTGCCAAATGAACAATTCAAGGTGTGGACAGTGCGAGGGCATCTCCGCCTGGTCTGTAAATGCATTGGTGGCAAGAGAAGGAGATGAAGGTGTAGAATAAATCATCATCATCATCAACAACAACAGAGAAACAGAAAAAAGAAAATATTACATGGTTGCCTGAATTGATTTTCTTTTTCTGGTCTCGTTTTTGCCTTTCTTTGCCTTTTCTCTTTTTGCCATTTTTCTCTCTACTTTCTTGTTTGCACACACTATCTCCACCACACACTAATGTTCACTTGACACAACAACTAAATAAGGCATTTGTCCTTCCTATTCTAACCGAAGAATAAGAAAAGGAAAAGACACTTTTATCATCAATTCTCAAGCAGGCAGATGCTGTTTTTTA